>JACXGK010008118.1:0-23399 GCA_016801125.1 Novumbra hubbsi
TGCGGCTAATGGAATCGCCGATGACTAACGTTTTAAGTTTTTCCGGGCCACCGTTAGAAAATGCCTGCCGATCATTCCCCTCCGACGACGGCTCGGGCCTTGACTCCGAATCCAGAGGGGAAAACCTGTTGAAAATCTCGGTAGGCTCTAGCAGCGACCCAGGTGTAACTGGTCTGCGGCATTTCTTCCCAGTTACCAACTCGTAGACTCAAACCAGCCTATAGATGCGTGGGAAATTCTGGAACACACACACATGTTTAACCCTTTCTATGCCTAGATCGGTGTGAGGTTTGCACGCAGTGATCCTCCCTTGCCCTTCCTGGTGTCCCAACCTCTGCCCTGGCAGGTACACCATGTGTCCCAAAGAAGGAGCAGCAGCCTATCAGCCGAGGTCAGTCTGTGTCCGCAGCCCCTGGCACCGCCTCCACAGGGCATTTCATCCAATCACCTCCCTACTGGAAAATAAGTACCTCCAGGCTATAATTTCCAATTGACATTTGGACATGTTTATAAGACAAATGTCCATAGCAACCTACAATTCGGTCGTTCAAAGATGGTGGTCATCAAGTCCTTTCCGATGCCTCAGTTTGTTCCCGGTCCTTGTGTGCTGCGCTTAGGTGACTACTGTGGAGTCAAATCTGCCTGCTCTTAGCATTGACTCTGGAAGTCGTTTGCCAGGCAGTCATCACATGTTACAGCGGGAATCAGAGCTGAAGCTGGGACAGGGATTATAAAATGGATCTGGAGTATGGTAACAGTCAACCCTAACACCTGTGGAGAGAGGAGGCTGGTTCATAACAAAAGCTCATGCATGAGAAAGAGATTTAGATTTCAAATAATAATTAGAAGACCACAGTCAATTACATTCAGTGCTAAAAGAACACGCTTCCTTCTCTTTAAAGAAGCCTGTTGACGAGGAATGCCCTGAAGTGCTTGTGGTTACGTGTGATACAAGCCCCGGATCCACAAAGACAGAGAGCCAGACAGTCAGGTGATCCGTCAGAAAAGCAATCAGCCACACAGATCGTCAGACAAGCAGTCAGGCAAACAGGCTCTCAGACAGGCAGGCAAGACCCTCAACTCCTCCACCAGGTTGTCCGGTAATCTCTACTGATGGGGATTTGGATCTGACCGGAAACTGAAATGGTAGTGCTCGACTCCGCAGCTTAAGGCACACAATCTTGTCAACAACATATGTGTCAGTTGCTGCGTGATCTGTGGTTAAAGGGACGACAATCTGCTAATGAAAAGAAATGATCTTTACAAAGGTAATGGAGGCAAGACAGATTTCTCCAGCATGTTCGGACAATCCATTGTTGTACTGTTGAATACCACATGCATACATTTTTAAAACAACATTTCCAAACTTAAAGTATTTGATATATTTTAGACAACCAAAGTGCTTAACATAAGGGCCCCTGGGAGACACAGAGAAGCCTATTTGTGTCACAACGCCGAACGTACATCAACAAAGAGGAGACGAGAGATTTAAACTAACATGGCAATGAACAGTTGGCCATAATGGGAACGTGGCCCATGTTGGGAATTTCAGCCAGGATTCAGGGGTTAATACTTCCAATAAAAAAATAAACCCTACACAGGGCAATGTCCCTTCTACTGCCTTGGGGCCTACATCCAGAACCTGAACAGGATCAAAGGGAAAGCAGCAGCGGGATGTAAGGTGCTAAGCCAGACTGACTACTGGTAGTACATGACAATGGCTATGGATACTGCATACTGTAGCAGAATGTCTGTAGATTGATCTGTCTCAGAATGGCATGTTAAGAATAACAGAATAATGTTTCAAACACAGTGATGTGCTGTGCTGGATGAACAGGCCTGCCTGAAATGTGGCTGAGAAATTTCTCTGTGTATGAGTGGGTAATTTGCTTAGCCAATTTTCTGTAATGCTTTTGATTGTAGCTCCTTTTTTAAGCTTAGACTTTAATCTTCTTTTTACAGTATGAAGGCCCGAGGAGAAACAGCTTAGGAGTTTACAGAAAGAGTAAGTATGGCACAACATTTTTTGTAAGCATTAAAAATGCCCAATGAGGAAGAAAAACAGTCTGCAAACGTGTACTCTGTAATAAATAAATAAATAAAGGCAATACAATATACAGTAAATACATAAAATACTGCATTAAATCATTGGCTATTTGGAAGATTTCTTTGTGAAATATATAAAAGAAATATGTTTTCAGAAATATTCAACCTCTATCTTAATAATATTGTCAAGCTTGACAAGACAGAGATGCTCTTCACAACTGCCATGGGACTGAATACTGAAGCAAGCGACAAATTATACTTTTTTTCTTACAAAAAAGTGCTTACTGATGGGCTTTGCACGTTGTTACATACAGTAAACGCGGACCTCTTCCCGCATGCAACACTGGCTGTGGCCGCTGCCACCCTGGCTGTTCCCTGTCTCCTGACGTGCAACCGGAAAGACTCCACCTGCAGCAACGGGTGTACGTCCTCCTGCCTCACCCCCGCCCTTCCCGTGGAAAAGGCAGCGGCCACTATCCAGAACCAGTTCAGAAAGTACCAGCAGAAGAAGAAAGAGGCCAAGTAAAGCCACACCCACGCCAGAGCTCTGCAAGACAGACCAACAGACATTACTGACAGACCGACAGACATTACTGACAGAGCAACAGACAGCGTTTCCCGTTCAAATCAAAGAGCAGAAGTCCAAAAAATGAATTTCATTAGCCATTATCTAAACCAAACATCCACGAGAACAAGGTAGATTTGCTAGACTGTATGAAAAACTGGCTCAGGCTACCACTAATTTAACTGACTAACATATTTCCTGTATCCTGTGTTATATTAATATTTATACATGTGCATGCACAGTATGCATGTATGTTGTACACTATGTTCTTTGTATAGATGTAATGTACATATTCGGAATTGCTAAGATAAATATGCCAGGGTATGATTGTGTATGTCAGCAACTGTCAATGTTGTTGTTTTGTAGAGACCGTGTGCTATATTTATTAGGAAGTGTATAGTTTGAAAATGGAAGACCCCTAACACACATTCAACTTCTCTGGATAAATGTTTCTTTGTGTTGTTGCGCTGCCCTCTAGTTTCCCAAAGGGGAAATTCCCTCACTAAAATGCTTGGGGCATCTACTAGACCTGCATTGATATGTCACACATAAACAATTGCTTACATTTTTTTTACTTCAAACGCAGGGAATCCTTGTGCAGCACAAAAGGTTAAGTGACATTTTCCCCTGATCTGGGCCCTCACTTATAAACGTTGCATAGGCACATAAGAAGGCTAAATGTGCTGTCCTCCACGGAGAAATGAGAAACTGTTATTCCGATTGTAGAACTATGAACCTCGAGAAAGATTTCGAAATGGATGCCGTTGTGAAAAAGAAATCGAAACATGACCTTTACCTTTCACAATTTATATAATGTAAGGCATGATTTAGGATAATAAATACAAACAGAAAAATGTGTTTATGCAAAAGAACCCCTCAAAACTGTTTTACATATTTCATTGGATCTGTAATTATATTACCTGCATGTTATGAAATGTATGCTCATGAAAAAAAGTTAAATGACAAAATACATTTAAACTGATTTCGATGCTTCAGTCCAATGATTATATGTGTCTTATGAGCCGGTTCTGATCACCAAGAGCTGTTCTCTTGGATCTCTGTGCTGTGCTGGGCCTAGCTGTACTGACAAAGCACCGCCGAAACCAAGCCAAACCTGACCCACGTCCTGACAACCCTTGTATTGGCAAACGGCACTTTTCAACGAGAACACGACGGGCGAACAGGCAAATAAAAAAGTGCCGCAATGCCCAGTTTTCCAAATGCAACGGTGCTACTGACTGCACTCGCGTTGAGAGATAATTTGCGGCGCTATTGACGTCACTGAGGGAGAACGAAGTCGCTTTCATTGCTCCTTGCAGGCTACCCTGGTTATCGCCTCAAGCGGCGGCTGCTTGACCCTTACGTTGCCTACGGGCTTCTGAAGGGCACATGGCGTCGGCACCATTCCTCAAGCGGAAACCTCTTACACAAGCCTGAAAAGGTGTTCGACATTTTGAGCCCAATCCGATCACCTGGCGTTTGAACCAAACACAGGTGCCGTGCGTCAGCGTGTGGATGCGATGCGTCGCTTGTAAGAACGTCTGCCTAAGCCTGAAACACTACACAAGAGATGGCCCGCGACGTTTTTACAATATGAAATGCTTGTATGTGAGCGGGGCAGCAAAAAAGAGAAGGAAAATAGCATCCATAACAGTGAAAGCTTAGCTGCTACGGCTAAAACTTGTGTCATAAACGAGAATAGCTTAGTGTGATGGTTTGACAGTCACATAAAAAAGCTATATCCCTGACTTGGACCATCACGAACGGCCACCAGACAGAGGTTCAAATCAATCATGTTGATCTTCTAACATCACACAACCTGATTACAATGGCGCCATTGATGATGGTGATAATGATAACAAATTAGCAATGTTGGCGTTTACCGTCCCATAGCTCGCCAAGAAAGTTCTGAGAGTGTAGTGACGCGATATATTGTCCAGGTATATGTGGCCCTCTCAGCTGACAGGAAAGCTGCAGTATAGTGAGAAAAGGAAGGCAAATGAATGCACTTGACTGAACATGATTATGAAACTGTACACTTGAACAAAGTGGCTAAGTGCTTTGTGCTTCACTGGAGTTGTAGCTTATAAGGCAGCATGTACCCTTAAGATAAATATTTTTAAACTAGTTGATTTACTCAGCTTAAAGGTGCAGCAGTGCAAGTGGCAGTTCCATTCAACATGAAAGAAAAACAGTATTTTTAAAATGTTGCCAGTATGGATAAGGAAAATATGTAAAGAATAGATGATGTTTGGCCTTAACCAGGATATGCCGTTTCCTATGATATCACCTATCAAACCACCTCCACTCATGAGGGATTCCCCTCTTATACCACCTCCTCACTACTCCACTCAGGAGGGATTCCACTGTGATACCACCTCCTCACTACTCCACTCAGGAGGGAATCCCCTGTGATACCACCTCCTCACTACTCCACTCAGGAGGGAATCCCCTGTGATATCACCCCCTCACTACTCCACTCAGGAAGGATTCCCCTGTGATACCACCACCTCACTACTCCACTCAGGAGGGATTCCCCTGTGATACCACCTCCTCACTACTCCACTCAGGAGGGATTCCCCTGTGATACCTCCTCCTCATCATGGGTTGTCCCTTTTAGGCATTTGTAATTACCACACTGTGTCCACCAAACATTATGAACAGTGGTTTCTTGCATCAAAAACAACTGGCATGTACAACCAGGTACGGGCAAATCCTGTTGTAGAGGAAGTCAGAGAGCTACAGCTCTACTAACTTAGGTTAACCTGTCTAATAATGTCTAGAACTAATGTAACTGTGTAAAACTGTAAGGACTTGTCACTGCAACATCTTTTGCCTGCTTGTCCTAGCGCTCTACAAATGCAACCATGTGACAACACTGATGTTGGTGAAACGGATGTCAACCGATTTGCTTGGTGATATACAAGATCTTGCATTGGGAGAATTCAATGTCACACGTGAACAGGTACGTTTTGTTCCCACCACGGATCTCATCTGCGTTGGTTAGAGCAGAACGTTTACCGGACCTTTACGCAAATTAGCTGACAGTTTTGTAAAAATCGACTGAGTGGATACGTCATTATTTTTGCATTCTTGTGAAGGTTTCAAGATAATGAGGGTAAGAATTTGATGACACTAATTTCAACATGTTCAGAGGTATGTATCAGTTATGGGGTATACTTATGGGGTATACTTATGAGCAAACACTCATGAGCAACACCTTTCACTAGAAAAGAAAGTTCGAGTTAGTTATTGGAACAATTTATTACTTGACACATCACTCCCCAATTTAGCTGTTAGCTTCCATTTAATTAGCAGGAAATCACAGAGATCCATCTGAGGGGAAATGAGGACCGGCACGATAGAGTCATAGAAAGATAGCTTTATTGCACAAGGTGTTGGAGTACTCTTTTTCTGGTTTTGTTTGTTTTCATAGAAAAAAAACAGTAGTAGAGTTAAACACAAGCAATTGCAAATTGAAGCAACTTTTCCATAAAAGTTTAGGAGCTCCCTCTGTATTTCTTTTTTCTTCTCCCCATCCTTTTTCAATGAGTTTGTCTCCATTTTCCTGTAATAACCAGCAACATATTCAGCATGCAATGCCATTTGTCCCTCAAACGAAAAAAAATTAAATGTAGAGAAAACTCAAACAAAATCAATACAAAGCAATCAGTGAACAAAATAGAAAACTCAACAAAACAACTTGAAAGACAAACCAATTGTGAAAGACACATTATGTGGTCCATTCTGGAAAAAAAACTAATTATAAAACAGAGTTACTATAATTCTATAGTTTTATTTTCATCCCTCTGGTTTCAAGTCATAACTTCAATCACATTTCACATTGTGCCCTGGTTTCATCTGGAGATGTCGAAAATAGTACTTATACAAAAACACTTCGCTATGTACACAAGTCTTTAATAGTGGGTTAAGATGATGTTGTTAGGGCAGGGGTGTGGGGAGGGGCTACCATGAAACAGCTATTCATCCTGGTACTGAATCAACGTGTTCTAGAGTTGGACTTGGGGTCACGTCAAATCCACTTGATCAACTGGATCCGGTGTAGGCATTTAGAGACAACCCCCGATCCCAGGGACACATACCATAGATAGACATGAACAAGGTCAAATTGGTCAAGGTGGACGCTGAAGTTACGGTGGAGAGGGGGTTTGATTCTTGACCCCGTCAAAATGCACACAGGGCTTCCTGTGATTGGTTGATGTTGGGGAGTCCCTGATTTTTAATTGGCTATGCCTGCCCCATCATGTGACAGCACGTGTGTCCTATAGCGAACGGGTAAAAATAATTGCATAACCACGAGGCCAAAGCAATGTATCGCCATAACATAAACAGAAAGGGGCCTTCTCTCTGCAGGCTTTCCCTGTCCTGTTCACTGCCTGCAAAAGGCTTGTGTGGTAACTTGCAAGCAGTTATACCAGTAATATACGCACGTCCACTGTGGGAATCCTGTGGAAGAACGTGGCAACAAAAACAAGACAAATAGGCCCACATGTGCTGTTTTCTCAAGGGTGCGTGATGAGGATCCAAAGAGCTCTTTCCATACCTAAACAGGGGTCACACTTCTATGGTTTCCGTACGCTATGAAGCGTCGGTTGACGCTGTGGCACCGGCCAGCACGGTTGCCTGGATCCCCATGTAGTTAGTTGTGCCTGGGTTGGGCTCTGAACTGAAATCAACCGATGGATGTTGTTGTTTCAGCTAAGCTGCCGACTATCCACTACAAGTGCTTCTCAGTGGCCAACGGTTCCCTGAAATTGTACTGTCTTGTATTAGTGATCACAGCAATCACCGTGACCCAGATTTACTATAGTGTCATCTCTACGCCACAGTGTAGCAGAGATGCCTGTGATTGACTCCAAACCAATCGATCACAGGTCTGACTCTATTTCTCTCGCAACCCACACAGTAACCCAAGAGCAGACTGGACATCTGGCATGTCTGGACAATGATGTAGGGGCCTTAAGGGAATACACCCATCAGCCATAACATTATAACCACTGACAGGTGAAGTGAATAACATTTCTAATCTCGTGATCATGGCACCTGTCTAAAAAGCAAAAAAATGGTCCAGGAATGGTTTGAGGAACACAACAACAAGTTAAAGGTGTTGACTTGGCCTCCCAATTCCACAGATCTCAATCCAATCGAGCATCTGTGAGATGTGTTGGACAAACAAGTCTGATCAATGAAGCCCCCAACTCACCACTTACAGGACTTAAAGGATCTGCTGCTGACGTCTTGGAGCCAGATACCACAGCACACCTTCAGAGGTCTAGTGGGGTCCACGTCTCGACAGGTCTGGGCTGTTTTGGTGGCAAAAGACCTACACAATATTAGGCAGGTGGTCATAATGTTATGGCTGATCTGTGTATATAGGCTAGTGTTGGTGCCAAAAGGGAAACACATCTGCTTTGGTGTGTTGATATGCCAGGGTTGATTTCTGGTCCAAATCTGCCCTTGTAGTAATCACACTGACCACAAACCATTCTGACAGTTCCCAAACAATAATTGAAAGCATTCTTTTGAAACCAGCCTCACTATTACAATGCTACATGCTAGGTCTCCACTACTACAGACTTAGATTTGCATCCTTAATGGCTTTTTTTTTTTACTTTAGTTCGGCACTGTTGCTTCCTAAACAATTCCAGGCACACAAGCAAACCCCCGTCATGCCGTAACATGCTCAAACTAGGCCTCAGAAATGATAAGTGACCCCCTCTTTCATCCATACATCTGTTTCTCTGCTGTATAAATCATTTAACTTTCATCGTTCCTCTTACTCATCACCAACAGATTCTCAAACTAAGCGATTGTCTCATAATTTGTATTTTAATATATTTTCAATTGCGATTATTTCATATCTCTCTGCTTAAGGTCAATAGTTATATATTTGCTATATATTTAGATATAAATATATATGTACATATTCTTTCTTTACAACAAATATTATATATGTTATCTTTTTGTATTGCGAGAGCCCTGATGTTCCATTGCAAACATTAGGAGAACTTTTTTTGGGGAAGTTTCTTTTTTAGGGGTGAAGCTTTCGGTGTAGAATAAATTGAAGAAAAACATAACGTCAACAGATATCATACATAAAGCTTGAAAACGTTTTACTAGTGTGGGGCCTTAAATAATATTTATCCTTGAGACCACAATTTCATGAGAATAACTAAAGTTCACTGGTCATATCTCAACACTTACAAAACTGATCACATATGGTTAGGTTCTGGGCATATCCCAACATTTACAGAACTGATCATATATTTTGTGTTTCTGTTGGAACTCTGTTTATTCATCTATTACATTTGTATAGTTGTTTCTCTTTTGTCACTCATTCATATCTCTCGGTCTGTTTGCTTTGCTAGAAGGTCACAGCGAAACTGTGTGGGAGGGGGGAGGGGTGATGGTAGGGGTATGGAGGGTGTAGGTATGGAGGAGAAGAGGGTGTGGTATCTGGTAGGGTACGGGGCATGGACTGTGGGGAAGGAGGGAGGGTTGGGGGTACGGCGGTTATATAGGGTGGATTGTGGCTTAGGGAGAGCGGAAAGTGGGGTATGGAAGATAGGGGGTATGGAGGGTGGATAGTGGGGTATGGAAGATAGGGGGTATGGAGGGTGTATAGTGGGGTATGGAAGATAGGGGGTATGAAGGGTGGATAGTGGGGTATGGAAAATAGGGGGTATGGAGGGTGAAATATGGGAGCAAGGGAAAGGTGGATGGTGGAGTATGAGGTAGGGAAAGTGGAGGGTGGGATATAGGAGTCTAGAGGGTGGGGTATAGGGGTCTGGAAAGTGGGGTATAGGAGTATGGAAGGTAGATGGTGGAGGGGTGGTGGAGGGTGGGGTATAATAGAATGGAGGGTGGGCTGAAAGGCCTTATGTAGACAGCATGAAGGACCGGTTGTTTGGCACTACAGGAGAACGAACGACACAGCACAACAGAACAAGAGAGAGAGAGAGAAGGTCCCAAAAAAGAACCAGCCAATCAACCCCCGTTCTGAGTTTAGACCCACCCCGCCATTCTCCCCTCAGCCCGTCTTCCCTGTCGTATCCAAGGCAACCCTGGAAGCAGGAGACTGGCGCCCAATACAGCGGTGCCGTTGTTATCCCACAGTCACCACAACGGACCAATGGCCAGGAAGATCCTCCAAGGAGTCAGCAGACAAGAGTGATGAAAGAGGGTCAATGCAGGTGTGTCCATCATGTGGATATATATATATATACACACATCCACTCACTCAGGCTCATGAAGCTTCCGTGAATCCATTCTAACTCTTCTCTTACAGTGCACATGTCTTTGTGTGTTTATAAAAAAAGAAGAGAAAAACAAATATGGGAAAAAATTATGTTCAGATTTGCGTGAAGACGACTCCTGATATTTTTCTCCCCGTTTCGTGTTGTCCTATAAAAGAGTCATTAATACTCTATACTCTGTCAATAATTGCATGAAAAAGAATCACCAAGATGCCCACATCATTGTGGAAACCACAGTCAGTTACCTGTTCATCTGAGTCTGTACCAGGGTGGCTCTGGAGGGCCAGCGACCAACACAAAGGTTGTTGGTTTATGCATAAGCACTTTCCGTGGCAATGCGCTGCTGGATGAACTCTGACCTCTAAACCCTTCAGAGGGCTAAAAAGAAACACTTCAAATGGCCTAAAACACCTAGACAGATTTATGTGAAACTCTACTATCTCTTATAACTTGATTTATCCTACCGTTCTGAATTTCAAGAAAACAAGTGCACATGGAAAGTATTTCGTGCATAAGTTCTGGGGTGTCCTAACAGGTAACAGAGAAAGAGTGAGAGAAAGAATGACAGCAATGATTTGGAGTGTGGCAAGTTCACTCCAGGGAGATATAAGAAGAATGATAAAGAGAAAAAGAGCAGGAGAGGAGAAGAGAAAGGTGGAAAAGCAAACGAGCAGAAGGACGACAAACCCCTGTGCTGTAAAGACCCCGCTCTGTCCGAGTGTCCCCGGGGGCCCCGAGGGGCCACTCTGTCCTGACCGCGCAGGCGTCAGGTTTGCGCTCACGTGTCTGTGGCCCTAGCCCTCCCCACGAGGCTTGTCTGTCACGTGTCTGTGGCCCTAGCCCTCCCCACGAGGCTTGTCTGTCACGTGTCTGTGGCCCTAGCCCTCCCCACGAGGCTTCGACAAGCTACGCCAAACGGCTCCTGCTACACCAGCGTGTAGGATTTGGAGTAGGCCCCTGCCGCCGCCTGCTTCTGTCTGTCCAGTCTGCCCAGGCCTGACGAGCTGCTCTCCAGTAGAGAGTCTCTGGATCCATCTCTGGCTGCGGCACCGCTCGGGTTCCCCCCTGTTGCCCCCCCAACGGACGAGGCGGAAGCGGAGGCGGCAGAGGCAGCGGCCGCAGCGCTCTGGGCGGAGGAGGAGCTGGGCATGGTGAGAGTCCTCTGAGGCAAGGAAGAGGTGCTGGAGCCGCCAGACGCTCCTCCCGTCGAACCTCCCGCGGCACCGCCGCCTCCACTCCCTGGCGCTCCCCCGGAGGCACTGATGCCGGCCAGGCCAGCGTGGCCGAGAGTCAGAGCCTGCTGCTGCTTGGAGGGATCCAGAGTCATGTGGCGGCCCTGGGTGTGGTAGGCCCGCTGGGCCAGGCTGCGGATGGAGGTCTCACGGGGCGGCACCACCGGGCACGGGTCATGCAGTTCCGACTGCTTACGGAAGAACGGGTCTGTCTTCATGTAGAGGGGGAGGTTACAGTACTCACCTAAGATACAGGGATAGGAAAGATGAAGCAGTTTGACACGAACATGTAGCATTTCTTATGCTGGAGAAGGGTGACGATGTATAGGAACATGTTAAGAAGACATATAGGAACTTGTTTAGTAGACATATATGAACATGTTTAGTAGACATATAGGAACATGTTTAGAAGACATACAGAAACATGTTAAGAAGACATCCAGGAACATGTTTAGTAGACCTATTGGAACATGTTGAGTAGACATAAAGGAACATTGTTTAGTAGACATATAGGAACATGTTTAGAAGACATATATTAACATGTTTAGTAGACCTATTGGAACATGTTTAGTAGACATAAAGGAACATTTTTAGTAGACATATAGGAACATGTTTAGTAGACATAAAGGAACATTGTTTAGTAGACATAAAGGAACATTGTTTAGTAGACATATAGGAACATGTTTAGAAGACATATATTAACATTGTTTAGTAGACATATAGGAACATGTTTAGAAGACATATATTAACATGTTTAGTAGACATCAAGGAACATTGTTTAGTAGACATATAGGAACATGTTTAGTAGACATATAGGAACATGTTTAGTAGACATAAAGGAACATTGTTTAGTAGACATAAAGGAACATTGTTTAGTAGACATATAGGAACATGTTTAGAAGACATATATTAACATGTTTAGTAGACATCAAGGAACATTGTTTAGTAGACATATAGGAACATGTTTAGAAGACATATACGAACATGACAATCAAGCACCCATCTCATACTCACTTTTGGTTGTCCACTCACTCTTGTTGGCACGGTGAGGAATGGGCACTGCCACATTTTTCCCACGATCATAGTCCTGGGGTTTGGGCGGCGAGGCGGTGAAACGACACAGTCCCGTCTCAGACGGCGTGCTCATGGAGGTCATGCTATCAGCGTTATCGTTGGTGCCCGTGGTCATCTGGTCCGACGAGCTGTCGGAGATGAAGCACTCGGTGATCTCAAACTTGGCGTGCTGCAGGTGCTCCTCCAGCTTGGCGTGTTCGTACGCCCGCGCCAGCTCCTCGTACGTGGACGAGGCGCTCTCTGTGGACACCATGCTGTTACGACCTTTATCTGGGAACGGACAGTCAGAAAAGATGGAGACAGAAAGGCCAAGTGGTTCAGGTAACCAGTAGAAAATGCCAGTCTAATATCCTTGTAGGTTATATATGTTTTGGCTGGTTCCCCTTTCCTGTGTATGGGAAAGTATTTAATGTGTGTGTGTTTGTATGTACCTAGTATGTACAGTATTCGGCTCACCTGTGTCCTGTGACAGACTGGCGCTGTAGCTGTCGCTCTCGGTGACCGTGATGCCGTGCTGGGAGCCCACTGTCCGCCAGTCGGAGGTCAGGGTGCGGGCGGGAGTGGACGACTGGCACTTGGTTAGGGTCCACTGGCTGGAGTACCGGTTCCTTGTGCTGTGGGACGACTTAATGCTCTTCCTTGATACTGGGTCTACAAAGAGAGAGGTGGGAGATGGAAGGAGAGCAGGAGATGGGAGGGAGGACCAGGGAGGGGTGGGAGATGGAAAGAGAGGAGAAATAGGGACGAGAGAAGTGAGGAGTGTATAGGGAGAAGGAGAGGAGGGGGAGAAGGGAGGGAGGGAGGAGAGGAGTCAAGAGAGTATAGAGGAGAAGAGGAGATAGGAAGGAGAAGAGAAATTAGGATATTATAGTGAGAAGAAGAAGAGGAGATGGGAGGGAGGTGAGAAGTGAGGAGAGAATAGGGAGAAAGAGAGAAGGAAAGGACGATATGGGAGGAGAGTATAGAGAGGAGAGGAGCTTGCGAGTCACGAAACATAGACACATAAACATACATGTAAATACCCTATATGGACAGAAATATTGGGCCACCACATAACCATTGAATGCAGGTGTTTCATTCAGTCCCATTGCAACAGGTAGTCTGCCTTTACAAACATTTATAAAAGAATGGGTCAATCTAAGAGCTCACTGAATTTGAGCGTGGTACAGTAATAGGATGCCCCCTTCGCAAACAAGTCAGTTCGTAAAATGTTTTCACTCCTAGTTATTCCACAATCAACTGTAAGTGGTATTATTGCAGGTGGAAGCGGTTAGGAACCACAGCAACTCAGCCATGAAGTGGCAGATCACGTACAGCTACGGTGCCGGGTGCTGAGGCACAAAGTGCGTGAATGTCGCCAACGCTCTGCTGAGTCAAAAACTACAGAGTTCCCAACCTCCTCTGGCAATAATATCAGCACTAAAACTGTGCGCTGGGACTCTGGAGAAGTGGAAAGTTCTGTGGAGTGACGAATCACGCTTCTCTATTAGGCATTCTGATGGAGTCTGGGTTTGGCGAATGTCAGGAGAACGTTTTTTTGCCTAATTGCATTGTGCCAACTTTAAAGTTTTGTGGAGGAAGGATAATGCTATTAAGTTGTTTTTCTGGGATTGGTCTAGGCCCCTTAGTTCCACTGAAGGGAAATGTTAATGCCTCAGCTTACCATGACATGGACACTTGGAAAATTCTATGCTTCCAATTCTATGCTTTGTGGGAACAGTTTGGGGAATGCCCTTTTCTGCTCCAGCACGACTGTGCCCCAGTGCACAAATCAAGGTAGGATGAGTTTAGTGTGGAAGAACTTAACTGGCCCGCACAGAACCCTGACCTCAACCCTATCGAAAACCATTGGGATGAACTAGAATGGAGATTGCAAGCCAGGCCCTCTCGTCCAACATCAGTGTCTGACCTCACCAATGCTCTTCCAGAAGAATTAGCAAAACCTCAAACAGACACACTCCAAAATCTTGTAGAAAGCATTGAAGAGTGGAAGCTGTTATAGCTGCAAATGGGGGACCAACTCGATATTAATGCCTATGGATTTAGAATGGGATGTCATACAAGCTCCTGGTGGTGTAGTGTGTAGGTGTCCCAATACTTTTGTCCATATAGTGTATATCATAGCTATAATGTATGGAAATAGAGAGCTCAGAGGAACTCCACTCACTGGTTCCTGGTCTGATATCGGACATGTCGATCAGGGGGCCAGTGTTCTGTATGAGGGCTGGGTGATGTACAGACACGCCGGTGCAGAAACTCTGTGGGTTGACGTTCTGGCTAAATTCTGTGTCCGTCACTGGGATGGTGGCTTTGTCTTCACCTAGCAGAAGGGTTCAGACAGTTACAGTTACTCATGACAGACGATTCAAATGGAAGTATAAACACCTGCCTATAGTTACAGCACCGCTGCAAGGCAAACATATGAACACAGACCAACTTGGGTAGATACCAAAAAAACACTTCAATGCAAATGGACAGACACACACACACACACACACACTGACCGATCTGCTTGATTCCCTCCTTGTCCTCGATGAGCAGCTGAACTCTGGGGATGTCGATGTGGAGCCGGGGGCCCTGGGGAGGGCCCTTGACAGGGGTGTCAAAGCTCCTGTTGTTCTTACTGCTCCAGGTACACAAGGCATGCACGCACACACACACAAACACACACACACACACGCAAACACACAGTGTAAATCACCAGGGGGCACACACAAACGTGGAAAAGTATTAAGATGGTCATCATTAGCGTGTACTATAGGAAGAGAAAGCAGAGATATGAACTCTTACCTGATCAGCATCTCAGCTAGGCTTTTAGCATCTACGGAGAATACAGAACAATAGAGCACAGTTTAACTTAACTCAATCAATAGGTGTATATTATTCTCTCTTATGATTCAGACAACATACAAGTGCGATTTTTGTAATTGTTTCTTTTATGTGTCTGTTTAATGATTTTGATAGCTGAGGTTCAAATCCCATTCATTGCGTATATTCAAGTGTGTATAGGAGGACATAGACACTGACTCTATCTACATGCCCGCTCACTATCATCCATCAAGTAGGAATTGATCTTTGTAATCTCTCTATCACCCATCAAGCCCCCTATTCATCTCTCTGACCCTCCCCTCGACTCCACACCTCTCATCCCTCTATCATCCACCAAGCCTGTCTTCCCCCATTCACCTCTCTGACCCTCCCCTCTACTCCACACCTCTCATCCCTCTATCATCCACCAAGCCTGTCTTCCCCCATTCATCTCTCTGACCCTCCCCTCGCCTCCACACCTCTCATCCCTCTATCATCCACCAAGTCTGTCTTCCCCCATTCATCTCTCTGACCCTCCCCTCGACTCCACACCTCTCATCCCTCTATCATCCACCAAGCCTGTCTTCCCCCATTCATCTCTCTGACCCTCCCCTCTACTCCACACCTCTCATCCCTCTATCATCCACCAAGCCTGTCTTCCCCCATTCATCTCTCTGACCCTCCCCTTTACTCCACACCTCTCATCCCTCTTTTATTGCCCCTCTGCATGATTTTCCCCTCTAATTTCTCTTCCCTCCATTCTTCTCCCATCCTCCTACTTCACCCCTCCTCTGACTCCACCCTTTTTCTACTCCCTCCTTCTTCCACTCCCTAATCCGCTTTACCTCTTAGTCTTTTAAGTCTTTTCTCTTTGCGTTTCTTGCGGATGATGAAGAGGAGCGCGACGCCCAGGGTGATCAGGATGACAGGGCAGCCAATGGAGAAAAGCTTCTTAACGTCATCCCCCTCGGGCCTCGCTGACTTAATGGGCGGGATTGTACCTGTACAGGAAACATATCTGATTATACAATATATTTATGAGTACTTGAAATATGGACAAAGGTCCCTAGGTAGCTGACGAATGAAAAGAAGACTAAACAACCTAAAATGCAGATTCTAACTGCTATTCCATCACATAGGAACATAAAGAGTTCATGGTCCTGGTGAGTCACAGCTGTTCTTCATGGGTAGAGATACAGGCACATAAATAATTCAGTCATAATTAACACCAAATTACTTTTGTTATCAGTGCAAAATTTCTAGTTTGAAAATAGCTGAGCTTAGTACCTTCGGCAAGGAATCTCATAATATTCAAACCCTGTCTTTTTAAATAGATAAAGTCAGGATGTAGACTGGAATATTCAGGAGAAATCCATTACCTTTTACCCAAAGCCAAACTGTCTTTGTCGTGCAAATGTTTGCAATTGTCTCTATGAAAAATGTATTCCAGTGTTCGGTTTTAAATCTCATTGATAGGGACTGAGAAGTCAGAACCAGAGAACAGAACAAGTCAAGGTAAAATGCCAAACTGCTCATCACTAGATATTTACCCCATGTCCACATGCCTGAGTCAAAATACCTAGCAATTGGTTGCCTAGCACGTGTGTGCAGGGAGGGTGTGTACTTTCACTTTCTGGGTATTTATTGTACTACAAGGACAGTGAAGAGGTCATGGTGATGCCTGGCCAGAGTAGCCGGTTTCCCCAGTATGCCCCGTGGTTCTGCTGAACCATCTGCCGGGGCCCCGCAGCCCCAGAGCCCCGCAGCCCCAGAGCCCCCCGGCCACCAAACCCCAAAGCACTCACTGCCGTCGTAGTCCAGCGTGGCGAACTGGGAGCTCTGGTTCCCGCAGCCGGCACTGTTGCAGGCCTTCATTTTCAACTCGTACCAGGTGGCCTCACGAAGCTCGGCCAGGAACACGTCCGAGGTGGCGTTGGTGCGCACATTCTGCCACGCCCAGTTCCCCTTCGGCCTGAACTCCAGCAGCACAGCAGTTATGGGGCACCCGCCGCTGGCCCAGCCCTGCAGGTTGAGCCTGGCGTGGGTGGAGTTGACGTGGGTGAACACCGGCTGGTCCTTGTTGAACTGGGGCTCTGGGGGCGGAGGAGGTGAAGGCGCGTTGGCTTTACAGGGGTCTGGGGTCAGTTATGGTGGTGAATGGCAGCACTCCTTGTAGTTGGTGAACACGAATGATCGGAATGATCCACACAATTACCCCATCTAGGGAAAGTCTCCCACTTCGAACACAGACAACGCCTTGGCTGCTATGGTAACATGATACGAGCCAGGGCCTGGTGTGTTCTGGGTACTGTTACATGCCCAGGCACCACTAGCCTCTCCCAACTCCTGTCCTCATATGAGCTCTTAACAGTGTATTTGCCGAAGGCTAGCGCGCCAAGCAGGCACACTTAGCTAGCCTGAGCCGGTCCCCAACCTACTTTGCATTGTGTTTCTCTTTACCTCGATCAGACCCCTCTCTTCCTAATCGGCCAATGCCCCTGAATTTCCCAGTCCGTCCTCCCCCTCTCTTTTGTCCTCAATTCCTCACCTCGTCCGTGGGTCTTTGCCTCAATGATCTCGCTGATGCGTCCCGCACCCACGCTGTTCTTGGCGGCCAGTTTGACCTTGTACCAGGTGCCACAGCGCAGGTTGTCCAGCTTGAAGGACCTCTCGCTGGAACTGATGAACACATCTTTCCACTCCTCTGTGTTGTCCACTGAGTACTGCAGAACAAAACCTTGAGGAACAAGCAAACACACAAGTTCCTGTTCAGTGAGACTTTTTCTCAGACTTTCTTATCCCATCTGTTGTGCCGTATTGCATACAAATTGAGAACATACATTCAAACTAATTTTTTCGATCTTCTGCAAGTATTTGCCGCACCACACAAGGTCTATTTGATGTATTTCATCCGGTCAGTTCCTCTGGCTGTCACCAGAGGACGATGATGCACAGCATTTCTTCAAGAGATTCAGATGGCGAGCACCGGAACTCTGCTCTATACCGCCATTCTATTCCCAGAAGCCCCCAGCTGGGTTTAGGATTGACTCTGACTGGGCATATATGCTGGCTTCTGGATTGACTCTGACTGGGCATGTATGCTGGCTTCAGGATTGACACTGACTGGGCATATATGCTGTCTTTAGGATTGACTCTGACTGGGCATATATGCTGGCTTCAGGATTGACACTGACTGGGCATGTATGCTGTCTTTAGGATTGACTCTGACTGGGCACATATGCTAATCGGAACACCCCATGACCCCTGCAGTCCATCCTGGCAGCACAAGCTCAGTTTAAACGCCAAGTCAAAAGTGTTCATTTGAAATTTGGTTACTTTATATTAATATTGTTGTAACATAGAATTGGGGAGAAAACATAAAAAGAAGTGGCAAAAAGACACGATAAGATTGCATTTTTCTACAACTAGAGTGTCCAGCAAGAATAGCAGTTCTTACTTTATCGTCCCACTTCTAATGTAGGGTAATTCTATTGAGGAAAACAAGCTAGCCAATCAGAGTTCTAGAGAAAGATGAGCCAGCCAATCAGTGGTCTACTCATATCCATATGTTTAATGACCAGAATATTCCCTGACCATTCCTTTGTTGCGGCACGAACACAGAAAAGCTGTGAGGTAGAAAAACATTTTCACTCTTAATTACAATATTAACATACTTTCTCTGTGCAGCTCTCTGTGCATGCATTCTCTCATTTCTTTCCTCTGTTTCCCTTCCTTTGCTCTTTCTTTCTTTCTTTGTCTGTCCGCCTCGGTTTCTTCTCGTCTTTATTTTCTAGCTTGTCTTGCTAATTCCCTATTTCTCTGTTCGTTCTACTGTGCTTCTTACGAGGAATTACCACTCTTCCAAACACTGGATGAACCCCTTCACACACACACACACACACTCAGGTCAGATAATCAAAGTGACAGTTCCTCAACTCGGAGCCAAAACAGAACGGACACCAGTCAATAGGCAGATTGCACACTCTCCAAACTAACTGAGAGAGCGAGAGGGAGGTGGAAAGGTGAAGGTTTATAAGGACAGAGCAGCGCAGATAGAGTGAAATAATTTGACAGAAATTAAGAAAGCACACTCTGCGAATGGCTTATATGGTACCTCTGATGGAAGATCCTCCGTTGTCTCCGGGGATCCAGGCTAACATGATGGAGGAGGTGGAGGTGGTGGAGACGGTCAGACGAGGCTGGTCTGGAGGAACTGCAGGGAAAAACACCCACATCGTCACTCTACTAGATCATCACTCATTCACCAATCGCATGTATTATAAATTCACCGCAGGACAGCTCAATAAATCATATTTACATTTGTTGACCAAAGAGAAGAGGCTAATTCCACTGGTTAGCCAATAAGAGAAGGATTATTCCTCACCTTGCACCTTCAGGTTGACCATGATGGTGTCAAAACCCAGCGTGTTGGTTGCTGTGCACGTGTAGGACCCAGAGTCCTCCGCTTTCACTGAACGAAGGACCAGTGTGCCATTGACCATGATGAGCCTCTGACCATCCAGAGACACTGGGATGACTGAGTCCTCACTGAGGAAGAGACAGAAAGATTAAGAGAGATAGGGAGGAAGGTGAGGTGATAATGTGTTGGGAAGTAGAGGGTCAGGAGTGGTTAGGGTGGACATTTGTTGGGAGCCAGTAGTGGGTCAGGATGTGTTGGGTAGAGTGTTGAGGAGGTTAAGGTTTTACCTTTCTTTGGTCCATTTGATGGTAGGGGTGGGTTCGCCCACTGAGCCGCAGGGTAGCCTAACCTCCTTCATCCAAGGAGTGATGACGGTGCCTCCAAACGATAAGATCTTAGCTGGAGCTAAGGGAGCAAGAGGAGTGAAGATCCGAGGAAAAACAATAAGGTATTTTACGACTTATTCGCATTAAATGCCAACCAACTAGCTAGTGTTGCTAAAAATATCTAACTAGCTAGTTAGCAAGAGTCACAAAAAAGCAATTACTGCGATTAAAAAAGAGCTACTCAAGAGAAAACATGCTAGCAGGCACACATACTGATATTCAATAACAGTTAACTTCAGTAACATCATATACCGGAAGCTTCTTATGAGTTCTGAAATGAAACCATTAGACATGTGACTACAATGAGGAGTATCTGCGGAAGAGTCGTCAGTTACCTCTGACCATTTTCTTTGGTTTACAAAACATGTATTTGCCAAGAAACACAGAAAACTCTCAAAAGTTCTAGTTGATCGCCTATCATAATCTGAATATATCCACTCACCAGTTTAGTTTAATTCTTTATTTAAATGTATTTCACATGAAACCAAACCTGAAGTAATGTGTATATTTTTACAAGAACAGTTTGGATGAAAGTAACAAGAACAGTTTAGTTTACAAGAACACTTGGGTGAAAGTAACAGGACCAAACGTAATGACATATTAAAACAGTGATGACTTATGGGTATGGAAACGGACAGAATCGAAGTGACTGATTGGCTGCTGCAGCAACGGCCAGCCTCTTTGTCTTCATTCACCTGGAACCTTTTTGTGTTTGGAGTTTCATGCACACACACATCTCTCTGAGCTTTCCCCACCTCCCTCTCCGCTCTCGCTCTCTCTCTCTGTCTTTCATTGTCTCTCATGGCTTTTGCACTCTTGACGTCTTAATGCCAGTGCTCTTGTGCTGTGGCTGAATGCAGTATTGAGTGGGCCAGCCTGGAGCACACAGACTCTTACCGCTGCTGATCAGCTGACAGTGAGACGCAGTCACTCACACACACACAGACACACACACACAGACAGACAGACAGACACACACACAAAGGAAGACGAAGGGAAGGAAAAAGAGCATGTACATTCTCTTCTCACTCTTACTCATTCTCTCCTCACTCTTACTCATTCTCTACTCACTCTTACTCATTCTCTCCTCACTCTTACTCATTCTCTCCCCTCTCTTCCTCATTCTCTCCTTACTCTTACTCATTCTCTCCTCACTATTACTCATTCTCTCCCCTCTCTTCCTCATTCTCTCCTCACTCCTCCTCATTCTCTCCTCACTCTTACTCATTCTCTACTCTCTCTTCATTCTCTCCTCACTCTTCCTTATTCTCTCCTTACATCCTCATTCTCTACTCTCTCTTCCTCATTCTCTACTCTCTCTTCCTCATTCTCTTCTTCTACTCTCTCCTCTTTTGAGTGGATATTGATAAAACTTTTCTCACCCTCCTGCCTCTATATTGTCCTGTGTATTAACCAGATCCACCCCTTCCTCACCTCTGTCCCTCCCTTTGCCCCTCTCTCCACCCCCTCTCCCTCAACCAGGACAGCTTAGATCTTCATGTCCTCATTAGGAAACAGTACCCTCTGTAAAACAGCAAGTTGTCTATCCGTCTGGGGGACATTACAGAGACAGATTAGTGGGGGGAGACCGAGAATGAAAGAGGAGTTAGAAAAAAACCAAGAGAGAAAGACATGGAGAAATACACTGAACTGAGAAGCAATCAAAAAAACTCATGAATATTTCTGTGGGACAGCCAGGATGAAATTAGAATGTCTGTGAGAGTGAAAAGGGGAAAAGTGACGGAGATATACAGTAACGGAGAGATAGAGTGACGGAGCGATAGAGTTACGGAGAGATAGAGTGACGGAGAGATAGAGTGACGGAGCGATAGAGTGACGGAGAGATAGAGTGACGGAGAGCGAGTGATGGACAGCTGAAACCTGCACCCACCATCTCTACTGCGTCTCCGTGTCCCCTTGAGGAAGACTCACCCTTGCCAGCAGGCTCCACCGTGACCTTCTCGCTGATGTTGCCGCGCCCAGCGGTGGTGACCGCCGCGGCCCAGATGAGGTACTGTTGTCCGCGGTTCAGATGGGTGATCCGGTAGAACAGCAGCTCCGGGTTGGCCTCGTACTCGCTGGGCGCCTGGGGAGAATACGGTACATCATCATGAACACGGTTATATGGACGTGTCCCAGAGCGGCACTCATCGGAAAATACTTTGTGGATACGGGGCTCCGAACTCCAGGTCACACCCGGAGCTATCCTACCCGAGGGGGCTGAGGGACAGGGGGGTGAGGGACAGGGGGGTGAGGGAGGCCGAGGGCAGAAGAGCCAGGAAAAGATATCGTTAACAATCACACAGGGGTCTAATGGGGGCCCCCGACTGGAGGGGTCAACATGACAGTCCACTTCAGACTCTCACACACACACACTTCTGCATTTAGACTCACACAGGCACTGACACACACACGCCGTGTCATATAACCCGGGGACGGATGCCAGGGCTCTGAGTAATTGTAGTGTGGTTAACCCAGACATGTGTCCGCTGTCTACACACATTCTCATCACTGTCCAGACACACACTTTTGTGCATTAAGACCCACACAGACCCTCACGACCCAAATGCCCCCCTACCACCCATCTGCAGTCTATCTACCACATCTTCCCACCAATTACAAGCCCCCTGACCCCTGCTCAGCCATACTACTCCCCCAGGACTCCCCAGCCCCTCCCCCCTGACCCCCAGTTCTGCCATACTATACCCCCAGGACTCCCCAGCCCCTCCCCTGACCCCCAACCCCTCCTGAGCCATTATAGACCCCCAGGAAATATAAACACTATATAACTTCTTTATGGGCCCTGGTGGAATATAGACACTATATAGACTCTTTAAGGGCCCTGGTGAATATAGACTCTATATAGACTCTTTATGGGCCCTGGTGGAATATAGACACTATATAGACTCTTTAAGGGCCCTGGTGAATATAGACACTATATAGACTCTTTAAGGGCCCTGGTGAATATAGACTCTATATAGACTCTTTATGGGCCCTGGTGAAATACAGACACTATATATACTCTGTATGGGCCCTGGTGAAATATAGACTCTATATAGACTCTTTATAGGCCCAGTGAAATATAGACTCTATATAGACTATTTATGGGCCCTGGTGAAATATAGCCACTATACTGGTGGAATATAGACACTCTAACAGCATGCTATTTGAGCCATATGATGCGTGCCAGGCACACGGGAGGTCATCTCTGTATTCTCAGTGGCATGATCAGACTCTTGTTGTGCAGATTTACATTGCTTTATTCTGGTTCAATTTCTCATTGTCTTTGTTCACAGTTTCTCAACTTAACACGGTCATGCAGGGATATTCTGGGGTGTCTGATCCCAGCACCCTTCTCCCCACCCCTAACCTTCCCCTCCGTCTTGCCACGCCCTCTCCCACCCTTCTCCCCACTCCTAACCTTCCCCTCCGTCTTGCCACGCCCTCTCCCACCCTTCTCCCCACTCCTAACCTTCCCCACCGTCTTGCCACGCCCTCTCCCACCCTTCTCCCCACTCCTAACCTTCCCCTCCGTCTTGCCACGCCCTCTCCCAACCTTCTCCCCACTCCTAACCTTCCCCTCCGTCTTGC
>JACXGK010008119.1:0-23321 GCA_016801125.1 Novumbra hubbsi
GGTGTCAAACCGGTTCCTCGGAGGGCCGTGTGTCTGCAGGTTTTTGTTTTTTCCTGTAAATTGGTTCCCAGTTCAGACCTAAACAACCAGGTGAGGGTAGACCTAACCAATTAGTGACCTAATTAATCAATCGAGTACAAGGTGACAGCGAAAACCTGCAGACACTCGGCCCTCCGTGGATCCGGTTTGACACCTGTGTATTATGAGGTCACAGTTGTCCTTGATAACCAGATAAAATCCATGCATAGGTGAGCAATGTCATTCCCGGGTGCTTGACAGAAATGTAAAAAAATATTGTTGATTAAATAGGGACATGGATTTCTGAGTTTAGTGTCCGCCAGAAAATGTGCCCCCAATGTACTCCATATTTATGTTGTTGGTTCGAATCCCGCAGTAGAATATTTTTTGAAAAATCTATTTTGTAAATTGTTGGTTAGGGATTGGGATTGGGCATTTAAAGCTTTGTTGTTTATAATGTTGCTCTATATAATTGATATGATTGACTACTCTGTAGTTTTGTTCACAGTTCTCAAGAGGTCATAAGATGTTCTATTTAAAATATACTTAATGTATACTGTATTTATTGTTTTATTATAGTGATTCTGTAACATTGTGCTGAATGAATGGTGAAGGGAAAACTTCGAAAAGCCTTTTATTTTAGGCACCAACACATCGAAGGTTGTAGTAATCCAAGTCGTGTGCAACATGCACAGAGAAATATGGTAACCAGCCTGTCGGTTCTGGAATACACAGTAATGAGGAAGACACACGTAACAGCAGACAACAGCGCACACTAAGACTAGAAACACAGGGAGTTAAATACTACGGTAATTAACGACAGGTGTTGAGGATTAGTGAGGGGTGCGTTCACAGGACATGGGGAAAACAGGACAAAAAATACACAATGGCAACTAGAAGACCGGCGACGTCGAACGCCGCGGTGCCACGCGACAGGAGGAATGTCCGCCACCAGGGGGCGACGTGACAGATTCTACCACATGTCAAAAATTTGATTAATCACAGCAAATTCTGCGATTAGTTCGTTACTTTTGTTATTGATTCCCAGCCCTAATATATATATATCTTTTCAACGCATAGGTATTCATAGGAGGTTTTGTTTAAATTGGGAGATGCAGTAAAACATTAATTAGATGTATTGCCCCATTAGTAACTACCAGAGAAAGAAAGTAAAACTAGATTAAAGACAGTAATTTCTCGCTGCGTGCTCTCTGCAGGTATTCAAGCACTAGCACCACTGAGCAGGGCGTCTATGTGACTTGCGCCACAATGCACCCCTGCAAGTATCCCAGTGGCCTCAGGACGCGTTATGGGCTATTCCTCCTTTCGTATCGTGTGGTCCAGTTGCTGATAGGCTGCTGTCTTTTATGACGTGAGGAGCAACAGCTCTCTGCTGGGGAATGTTGGCACCATATTCCCTCTCTCTTTATCCTTTTCTTTCAATGTGCTTATTCCTATGAGCTAGTTAAATACACATCGCTGGTTAAATAATGTCACCCACGAACATGCACATGCTTGATCGGAGAGCAAATTCCTTTTAAAACACATGAAGTCACGCATCCTGTGAACGGACGCTGTTGTGTAATGAGTGACCCTAATTTATATGCACAGACTCTTCCACCAGCAAGGATACTTCAGATAAATCTCATTGCGGTCTTGTTGCCTACACATCCTGGTCCTACAGTCGTTGTACTCACCACTTGCTATTATTAGGCCTATTGCAAGTTGATTCTTGCTGCTCACTGACGTGCCTGGCTGACTGAAGTACCTCTGATACCTTTACTCCCTTCCAGAAGAGCATTTACTGCAGCGCCCTCTCTTACCCGCTCTGTATCTGAACCGACCAAAGGCCCCAGTTGTTGTCTTCAACTCTTTCAGTCACTGTGGTGGCGTGTGGGGTGACACCGACTGAGTGAGAGAGGTGATTGTGGCAAACGCGTCTTGCAGTGGGCGTCGTTGCAGAGCTATTCTTCACTGATCTCAGTAACGAAGGATTCAATGAATCACCAACAAAGGCACGTTTTTTCAGAGTCACTCATACTGTGTGTCGACTGCTATAGCTGAGCTTATGTGCCGCGGGGAACAACCTCAAATAGCAAGCCATTAGTCAGTGATTACTGTAATGGTTGTCAATGAATGCCGTTGTCAATCGCAAGGATTTACCAGGCTTCATTAGTAAGTAAACGTTCAGAGGTTGGTTTGACTCCAAAGAAGGTCTTCTGCATATAGTCTGCATACATTCATAGCTCGGATGAATGATCAGATATTTATTTACCTGCAAATTTTATGGAATATTAGTTTTTTTATTAAGAACTATATATATATATTAATCAGAAAAAGGCCTGAAATGGCATTCACAGCATTCACACCCTAACAGACAAAATATTTTCTAGCACATCAAAACGACCTTTGACAGAGACCCGGCTTTCTGTCAGACTGGCTTTGACATTGCACTTCAAACTTTCATAACACCTGTTTTGTTTTTTCAAAGCAACGTGTGTTAGAGGCTGAAAAGCAACCCCAAAACATTGCAGAACCATGTTTGGTTTTTGGAAGGATGTTCTTTAATTTGAAGGCTGCATTTCATTATCCGTAAAAGAAGCATTTCCGCAGTGGATTTCCTACCGTACAACCTCCTTTCACTCAGCTGGCAACCAACAGTGTAAGTTGAAACTATTGTGACTGAAGGTAATTTTGAATCTGCATGATTATTTTGTTGGCAGTGCTTCCTCCACAAATCAAACAATCCTTCACTGAACTTTTCCATCAAGTCTCCTCTTGTGGCCCTGTCCAAGGATGTTGGCTACAGTGGCTTGGGTATTGATTGTAACTTGCGAAACAAACAGGAATATCGAGGTCTCTAGAGATGGACTTTCAGCCTTGAGATTGTCTATGCTTGGCTGCCATCTTCTGTCTCCGCTCATCAGATAATTCTCTGGTTTCTTCATTTTGGTTATGCTCATCGTGTTACACACAGGGACACAGTACACAAGTACGTTTTTCCTTTTAAAAACTGGTTCGGTCAGAAGAATCGCCTGCTTCCAATTGCTTTTGCTAAGATTTAGTAAAATATTCAGGTTTTCTGGTTTCATTGAATGTCAGACCAAATGCATTTACTGATACCAAACTCTTTTTAAACAGTTTTCTAGTAGAAATGGTAAATTATTTAAATACATTGTGGTGGTGCCAATACTTTTGGCCATGGCTGTACTTTGCCATTTACAGTGACATAAAAGAGACAGTCAACAAACAAGGAGAATACAATCCATGAACGACATCAGCACAGGAAATCATTTGATATGCTGTATGGTATTTTCCTTGTTCCCTCATAACCGTTGATAGGGTTTGATTGGCTTTTTCCTTAAAACGAATAGATCGAAACAAAAACATCAGTTCACCGTGATGTAGCCAGAGACAAAGAGGACAGAGTTGATTAGCTATAAATCAGCATGATTAGAAAACAAAGTTTAAACAATGCCCTTTAAATAGTCTGTCTGACTATCTGATTTATATTCAGATCACATCAGCTATGTTGGATGGGTGAGGGTTAGTCTCTGGATGGAGACAGAGAGAGAGAGGGTGAGAGAAAGAGAGTACAGAGACAAACATAATTATTGAAGGTGTGGATCAAATCTCACTATATTTCTTTCCCGTCCCTGTCATCATTTCTTTGTTCTTCAACTGAAGTTGGAAAGGAAAGTAGTGTGGGAGCCATCCAACATTAACACTATGTATTCCAGTACAATCTAGCACACTATATAGTGAATAAGGCTGGGCAATATAGGTTGCTGGGTGATATTCAGGATGTACCTCAACCTTGTGACCTCAAAAGAGATAACTGATAAGAGATAGGAATTTAGAACAAAAGGGGTATCTGATGTGCAATGGAGAACCGTGTGATATCAGTTATGTTCGTTTTGGGATGCAGCCTAGACTTAGGGCTTCTCCACTGGTTCCCTACCCACCATGACCCATATCTCCCCTTTCTCTATGAGATCATGTTTATAGTCAGTAAGGGGATGCTGGATTTCCTTTGGGTTCCAACCAGACAGGAAGCAATCCGTCCTGGGTTTGTATGTGTGTGCTTGTTAGCAAAGGGCTGTGGCATCACAGGGCGGGACAGGGAACAAACTCTGGATTAGAGGATATAAGGTCATAAAGGGGCCGCACAGAGAAAATGGTGAGAGAGAACAACTCTCCCATAAAGTACCAAATGTGTGGGTGGGCTTCAGTTAGGGCACACTCACCATGCTATGTCCAAGGGACATTCTGTATGTGATTCAAACATAGTTTTTACTTACACCTCCTTTCAGGGGGAATTCTCTAAAGATGGCAACCCATAGCAGTTTCTATCATAAGCCACATCCTTTGAGACAGGGAACTCTTTTGCCTAACAGAACACGTTTGGGAACTGGCATGTTTATCTGGTTGTTTGGGATCCTGTTGAATCTGGGCACATTCTTTTCTTAGCTGCCTTAGCTGACCTCCTTCTCTCTACAGCACCCATTTCAGATTGCTAGCGTGAAGGGGTTTGGCGTACAGGAAATCAGAGGCCCTTAAATCTTGCCAAGTGGAAATTCCCCCAAACCTGATCAAATTTTAAAAAAGAAATGACGAATCACTTAAACATTTACCCATGAGCGTAAAGGAATTTTGTTTGGGCGTGGCGTGTGAAGAGACACCTGTAAGATGTGGTTGACAGGTCGATGTTTGCCTAATTATAGCGGACACAAAACGGACAAAAATTTGCGATTCTCCTAGTGGTCAACTGTTATTATTATTTTTTATCTGTTTATGCCTGAGACTTCTTTTCATTTTTAACAGTCATGCTCTCCTAAATCTGTCTGTATAAGGCATGCTTGGGTTGCAATGCATAAGGCGGGTGGAATTCAAGTGTTTGTTTGGAGTGCAAGGTTGGTGAAAAACACCACTCACAAATATTTCTGCTGATGTCCGCCAGCGGCTCGAATTACATTTGGAAGTTAGTTACAGAATCTATTCTAGTGAACAAGATATAAATCATGGTTTTTGGGTGTTACATTCACAGCCTTTGCTACAAGTTTCTGAAGGTTGTAGCTACATATAACCCACTTTAGTTTTTTTTATGCAAAGTAAACTCTGTAGAACCTTTTGCTGTATGAAACATACAGTCATGTGAAAGAAGTAGGAGTAGAAGTAAGTTATTTTTCTAAGAAAATATAGACATATAAATATTTTATATTTCTCCAAACAATATCTGAGATAAAGGTGATGTAAACAAACCAAAAAATTTACGAAAAATTATGACATTTTAAACATGACAAACATTTATTTACCAAAAGATGTACAAAGATCCCATTTCTTACTGAGGCAAAAGTTAGGACACCCTATGCCCTAATAGCTGGTATTGCCCCCTTTGGCTGAAATAACCTCAATAAGACAATTCCTAAAACTGTCTACCAGTTTTAGGAATCTACTTCTGACACCTGGAAGAAAGTTTTTCCCACTCCTCCATGCTGAAAATTTTCAGCTGTGAGATGTTTGAGGGGTTTCATGCATGCACAGCCAGTTTCAAATAACCCCAAAGCATCTCAATAAGATTAAGATCCGGGCCATGACTTGGCCATTCCAGAACTCTCTATTTATTAGGACAATGGTCCTAATACTCAAAAGCAAAATGAGAAATGGTCCATTGGAAATTTTCCTTACATAAGCTTTGTAAAAATTCCAAATTAAGGGGTTGACTTATTGCTGGCCTAAAGCTAAGCACTCCAAGCAGACCTCCTGAAGCAGTTGACGGCTCCAGCTGTAATTGCTTTACATTGTTTAATGTGTGAATGATGAACACATCATCCATGTCATATGCACTGGTGAGAAGAAATGTGTGGTCACATTTTCTTTTTTGTTTCAAAATATATTATAATCCTAAGAATGATTTAAACTAACCTCATTTAAAACGGATGTGAACCGAGCGTATCCATTTAAGGTCAAACCGTGCATGGCGATGTCCTCGTCAATGCAAAGGGACATTGGCATTTGATCTGTAGTCAAAAGGGAAGTGTTCCATGCCGACGGCCCATTCAAAACCAATTTCAGCAGCATCTGATCTCCCAGCCAGAGCCTGGCCCTTTTCAGATACAAGCCAAATGGGATTTAAACTGCTATGCGCTGTTCTGTAATGATATGACAGTGGACGGACAATGGGCATATCACGTGACTGTCAGTTCCAATGTGGCAGTGTTTTAGAGACACAACAAGACAAACAAATCCGATTACGCTGCTCTATTATACCTTGTTTGTGTGTGAAAGAGAGAAAGAGCAATAGATATAGAGAGGGTGGTGGAGACAGTGAAAGAGTAAAGGGTCCACAAAGGTCTTCAAAGGTCAATAAATAGCTAATAGTGTCAACATGGTCTCTTCATATCACTGGCACGTGTATCAGTAAACACATGTGTGCACAAACACACACCCACACGCAAACACACACACATACACACACACACAGAGACACACATACATACGTCCCTGACTAGAAAATAAATACATTTCAGATTGTAAAGTGCAGCCCATTTTCTTAAGTCTTTCCGTGCATGTACCTATGATGGTACCCAGTTGTTTCTCAGGGAGCAGGACGAGGTTTTGTATTTTAGTGCTCCCTAAGATAATTGGGTTGCGGGGCCCTCAGAAAAGTATGCTTTACAGTTTATTTCCTACAAAGCCCATTTTGCCATGGGGCAGATTGGTTTTAGTTATGCAGTTTGAAGGCAATTTCCTTGATAAAATTGTACGCTCTCATTTCACCAGATATGTTGACTGAAAACTGCAATCCAATTTCACAGCAGAAATGAGGAGCAATTCACATCTTAGACAGAATGAAGTACGAAATCAGTGGGCCCCACCTGAGGTCAGCCAAGATTACTCATGCCACTACGGCTAAATTTAGAAAGCTGGCAAGAATTAGTACCATTAAAAATGGCATATTTAACTGTAACAAAGAGACCGTGGGTTGTGTTGCAGGGTTCAAACCTGCAGATAAGGAGAGGCTATTCACCTTACTGCACCGTGACAAGCTTCTACTTACAGCCAGTGAAGTGTGTCAGGACGCTAACGGGACATGGGAGAACAGCAGCAAGGGTTCTGTTCTGCATTGGTTGCAGTGGAAGTGTTCGGCAGTGGTTGCAAGGGTCTGCCAGTGGTGTCAATGGTCATCCACATAGCAATAATAGAAGGGCTTAGAACTGAGCCTGGGAGGACCCCTGCACATAGGAAGTGCTGGGGAAGATCTTCTCCACGTAACCAGGTAGGAAGGCCTGCCTGGTATGATGCAATCCAGGAGTGGGCAGAGTCTGAACAGCCCACTCTAAGTGAAGAGGTAGAGGTGATGTTTAAGGTGTTAAGGTCGTTAGGGTCAAGTAAATCCTTCTGAGAGACATATCCAGAGTTGGTCTGAGACAACGCACTTGAGTGTTTTGTAAAGGGGTCAAGGGGTCAAGGGTTTTCTTGACCACGGAAAAATGGAATGTGCTTTTAGAAGTGGTTGACAATGAAACAGAGAAACAGGAAACACAGGGACAACGAGGTGGCGACTAATGTTTTGGGGTTTAGTGAAAGATATTTGATATTGAGAATAATAGAACTTTGCGTAAAATGTAAAGCTTCACGACAAACAATGCTTACCTCCTGAGACAGACATCTCATTGGTTAATGGGTTTTCAATGGTTTCTTTAAAGTTACCCTTCTAAATAGCTAGACACTTTCATCGTTTACATGCTCTGGCGGCATTTAATGTTGCTGTCTGGCTGAACATACTTACAACATCAGGCAGTGTTAAAACTCGGCTTTATTTAGGACCTGATAGAAAACCCTAAAACTAGTAGACCCAGCGAGCTCAGCATGAAGGCTGAAAGATTTATCTGATTATTTATTAAACACCCTCAACGTATTGATTACGATGTTAGACAAGCTATTCAGCTAACAGGAGCTAAGATATTCACTGTGTGCATGCATTCCACTGTGTGGTTTTATCTAGCAACTGGAAAATGACAGCCATTATGGTTTATCTGGGGTCAGCCATTATGAATCATTATTGGGCCTGAACCCACTGAGGAAGAATCGATAATTGGGTCAATACGGGTTATTATATACACATCCTACCTCTCCAATCAGAAGAGTCTCCATTAATTCTACTGTCATTCTGTGAACAATGACTTTCAGGGAAAATCGCCTATAGACTCAATATGAGTCAATAAATGGTAAAAGGTTAAGGTAGACATGTAGACAAGCCTGTCTAGTCCTCTGGGACAAAGAGGTTACTGCCAGTCAAATGTATTGGCTATGTGTTTCTGCCTTTAGTGTTGGTATGGATTGCTAATGGAATATTAAATTACACTCCAGACAGGAATTTATAAACATTCTATGAAAAGGCCCAGAGGTTTCTTTTAATTGGTAGCCTAAAATAAATTAGCAGTTTTGTATGAAACTTACAAATGCATTTTAAAATATTGGTATCAAAAGCATCATGACATTTGGGACCATGATATCACCATGGTACTAGTATACTGTAAAACATACTTCCAGTATAGGAAGATACAAAAATCGAGCCACACCAATCTAGCATGGCTTCGTATCTTCACTGTGTTTCATTGCGTCATGTGTAAAATTGGCCTAATTTCTCCAATGATGCAGGAGTCACTGTGTTTCATGTATTATGTACTATATGAGCCCATATGAGCCTAGAGATGTTAATGCTGTAAGAAAGAAACATATTCTGAACATGACATCTCATCGGACCCAAATCTATTAAAGAAGCTTCTAGTAAAGTTGATCATGTGTTGTTGCACATGATATGACAGTCATTTATATAGGATCGCTTCTGTCATTTTGATGATTTATGATGGAAGTTTTGGATGTTTTTGGCTCAAGTTTACGGCTCAAGAAAGGGACCCAAATCTATTAAAGAAGCTTCTACTAAAGTTGATCATGTGTTGTTGCACATGATATGACAGTCATTTATATAGGATCGCTTCTGTCATTTTGATGATTTATGATGGATGTTTTGGCTCAAGTTTACGGCTCAAGAAAGGGAGACTATTCAGTATAACAGTGTAGGTATTCTTTAGACAAAGACATATCTGAAAGGCCATCCAAACAAAATATTTTGATACTTGAGACCTCCAGACACACTCTGGTATTGTTTGGGTTAACATGTGTCCTCCGAAAGGCCTTAATTATCCCGTTTAACTATTGGGGTTGGTGACAAGATGTTCCTTTCTTTGTGTAGATTATAGACGGAATCTGAAAACCAGGTAACTGATTGTTGAAACACTGATTGAGGAAGAGCTTTAACTGGCACCTGGGTTTCTATGGAGCTGGTTAAGGCTGTTGAAAAAGGTTGTTGCATTATGAAAATGTTTGACTGGAATTTCATCAATGTAAGACTGGGATTTCACTAAGACATCAGATAATACTTTTTGTGGTAGGAAGTTAGCGGTTTCCCAGCATTATTGGTTGACAATGCGGATAAAGAAAGGTTTAATAGTGAATATTATGAAAAGGAGGGAGTGCAACTTAGGCAACATTAGCAATGAATGGTCTTTGGGGTAATATGGGTAAGAGGACAAACCTTATGGACACAATGTTGATTACAGATCCCTTGGAGCCATTACCATTTTCCAGTGAAGTAGAAGTAGCTAATGTAGCTATTATAATATAGCTATTGTGACACTTTTTATTAATTTCAGACACAGTTGCTATTGTACAATGGTTTTACCTAAGACAGACAGCGATCAAAACACATAACAGCAATTTTTTTATTTCAGCTTTTATGACAGCTAATGCTTGACACAAGTTGTATGTCACTCTTGGAGAAATTGGATAGATGAGGGCTCAAAACCGACACTGATATTTGTCACACAACCCAGGGTGTGGGTACCTACCATTGGCCTATTCTGAGTGACTTGACAGATGAGTTACCAGAAAGTGACAGCATCGTACAATTTGTTTGTGGCAGTTCTCTATATGTTCAATATGGAGAGTTTTAAAGATGCAACGCATCCACACTTTGGTTGTGGATGTGTTGCATCTACTAATTGACGTTTAAGCTATAACACCAGAAGACTACCGTCTGAGAACAGATTGTTTTCTAGGGATCGGCCTGTCAAGTACATTTCCAAGAGAGTGTGATCATCTCCAAACACATTCGTAGAAATGTACCGCTGGCACCAGCGAGTCAACAAAAAGTGACTTTAAAATCAGCCTCCACAGACCACAGTCCATCACTTTGCGAAGTAGTTTGTAATATAAGGCTCTGCAAAACCCTCTAAAGAATTGCAGCTCAGAATAGTAAAGAGACAAAAATCCAACATTGTATACATGGCAGGAAAGAAAAAAGCCCATAATCAAATGGTGAGGATTCCTACTACCCATAGGAAGCATAGCAGTGGCACTCATAACCAGTGTGGTTGCATGGAGACACAAGTAAACCACATAGGTCACGCTCAGAAAGGGTTTTGGTGTCGCATAAGAAAAGATAGGCAATACAAAACGACTAGTATCCATGAAAATCTACTGAAAATGATTTGGTAGAAGATATTTTTGAAGAGTTATCAGCCATTTTACTAAGTTTCTTGACTGAGGTTAAGTGAAGTTCCACCCCTAGCATGCGGCATACAGGAAGTCCCACCCTGCCACACAGGAAGTCCCTCCCACCTTTAAACTCACAGGAATGCCCACCAGGGTCATTAATCAACAAAGTGACAGATGGCACAAGCAGTGACAGCAGGAGTGGAATCCTTTGTTCTCAACATGCTGTCAGACTAGGATCAAACACCGGTTGCTAGCAACTCTGGGGCATGAGAGCATGCTACTGAAACGTTTTATCCCAGGGGTAGATCCTAGATGTCACGCATTCACTGAAAGAGTTCGAGTAAGAAAGATAGATAAAAGTTTGATTATTATTTGCTGATTTAAAACACTTCTCTAGACCTTCTGAGAAGAGTGGGGATACTCTGCCATCTTCCCAGGTTGTTGTTGAAATGCGAGAGGCCAGAGGAACGAGAGAAAAGCAGGCCTGCAGCTGGAGTGAGGCAGTGTGCGTCCCAAACAATACCTTACTCTTATTTAGTGCTCTGCCTTGAGCAGGTTGAGTTGCTTCGTGTGATGTAATGACCTATGGATGTGATTGGCCATTGTTTGAGCTACAGCCTGTGTGGTCCTATGCACCATCACTGCCTTTCCTGCTTGAACAGCTGGTGAAGGCCATTCCAACACCTCTAGTCTCTGATGTTTACTAAACCTCTCTCTGAGGACCCAGTGAATCATTTTGAAATTGTCTCCAGCCCCTGGCCGTTCCTGTCTCATGGCCAATCGCAGGTCTCGCATGACTCAATTCAGGTTTCTGGTTTCTCTGAGAGAGAACGAGAGAAATAATGCAAGAGTGAGTCAACTGTTGTCCCAGATAGAGAATAATAGCCTGTGCTACGCCGTAACTCTTACTGCCACCATAGGAGCCATCCTCAGTGGCTTCAGCAGGGTGACTGTCCTGGCAGAGGGTTAGGAGAACTAATGTTTCCCTACTAATAGGCACAAGCGACTTCACTGGCGCTGAGAAAATTATTGTAATATCCATAAGACCCCATTTTAAAAAGTAAATAGAAAAATACATTGTGTCTACAGTACGTGTTTTATTGGTCATCAATTGAACACACAGTCCAAATTACTTCTGACTTGTGTTTTTTCCTGAACACAAATTTGATTGCGCTCATGACCATTCTTTGCACTAAATTATTATCCGTTGAATGGTCTTGTAAAAGCCAAGCACAGTAAAACTGTATTTTATAACGTACCCAATTATGTTGGTCTCAAATGATGCCCATCAGAACCAGATTGCCGTTTATAATGGCCTGTTCTCAGATTGCATAATGAACAACAGTAACTGCATAATGAAAGGATATGCAAGGTAGTGTTCTATAAAACTACACGTATGCTTGGTGTGAGGCTTTGTCCACCTCACCCACCGGAGAACAGGTCCAGATTTGCACCAAAACAAAATATGTATGTATGCCAAATAATATTGTTTCACAATATCCACTAGCATAGTCACTGCTTATTTTCCACAGTGGGTGTTTTTTCTCCTGAGTGGACAGATATACAATAAATACTAGTTTTTTGTTCTGGTGCCTGATATGGTTATCAGAAACGGTTAACTGAAATGGTTACCTGAAATGGTTAACTGAAATGGTTATCAGAAATGGTTAACTGAAATGGTTACCTGAAATGGTTATCAGAAATGAATATCTGAAAGACACACACATGCATGTCTGCCACCCATCTCCCAACATCAGACATGCTCTGATTCTCCATGACTTCTATATAAACCTTAAGAGTATTACTTGGTTTGTATTTTCAGAGGAGAGACATATGTATGCTTCGTATACTGTTTTCACTGTGTGAAGACAAGTGCCTTGCATTTGTTTAGGTCACTTTATGTATGGGACATTGCAATGCCCAATATCCACTAAAAACCTGAGGGAATAACACTGGTGTTTAAAGCACTTTGTACCTTGTCTTGTGCTATCTATGAGCATCTTTATTTGTCTGCTCTCTGTGTTTTGTAGAGGATAAACTGTATTATGCCAATCTATTGGCCCTATTGATTAATGCGTAATTTGTTTTTTGCATAAGTTTAATGTCCTTATATATTTTTGTAAACATCGGTTAGGTCATCCATTTTGTATATCTATTACATCTTCCATTTTGTATTGATTAATTATCTTTGAGAGAACGTAAGGAGCCTTTGTTCTCGGTTGAGTTTTCCCGCCAGTACCTCTGATTGGCTGATATAGGTGAAGGGAGGGGTCTACCTGTGCAAAGTTAAGTTGGCTGTATGTGAAGAAACTGTCTTTCGTCTTCGAGCTGTCCTCTCTGTATGAACCACCATGTGATCACATTAAAGGTAGTTTGAACAGTATTTTTGAAATAACCACTTTAGTTTGTAAAAGCGTAAACGTGTATATGCATGGACCAGCAGTATTAAGAAACCTGGTCTCATTCTGTGTTCCTTGGTAGAATAAAGGTTTAGCAATCATCTTGGTGATATGTCATTGGCACGCACATCCTGATAGACAGAATATCTAACAAATGGCTGAATGGATATGAGTCAATGAATGAGTTAATAAAAAAGTAAACGTATGTGCAAACAAATCAATTAAGTTTGTCTGACAGACTGACTAAGTAAATGCTTGGCTGATTGATTGATTATCTGATTGACTGAGGGGCTGATTGATTATATGATTGAGTAAGGACTTTATATGCCCACGACCGGACAATGGTGACTGGTGAGATTAATAAACAGTTTGCAGTTGCTTTGCCAGAGGAACGAGTTCCAAAATCTTGTTAACATGGATACGTCTGAATCCGGTGACACATAGAATTTTTGACAAAGGCAGATGGCCTGGAGGAGTGTGTGTCTGTGTGTCACCAGCGAGGTTCTAGCTCAACGTCCGGCATGCACCAATGTCATGACAACGGACGCCACAGAGCCATCTTAAAACATCTGGAGAAAATAGATTTGCCTCGGCACTTTAAATTGAGTGTCCAATAAAAAACATTGACGGAACGCGTTAGAAACATGGCTGGACAATGAGCTCCTGGTTCAAAGCACGCTCTCCACATTCCTCCCCAGTTAGAACGATTCAACCTGTGCAGGCAAGCTAAAATAGTGAATCGCTATTCATTGCATACATCTTCTGTAGTACGATTAATCATGATGTAAGGGTGCATTCACATTTCCAAACAGAAGAGGATGTTTAAGACATTGTGGCACAAACACAACCTCGCTGCCTCAGTCTGGGGCGAAATCCTGTGGGAGAACTTAAATGTAGCCTAGCTGCTGCCCTTGAATGCAGCTTGACTGACACCCATTGGCGAGGCACACCTGTCAACAATCAATGCTTGGCAACACAAGTGTATGAAGAGTGAGTGGATGAAGAGAGAGCGGAGTATATTAGGACGCTGTACCTTACAGGTTTATACATTTTAGTTTTTATCATTTCTTTTTTTTCCGCTTTTTGTAAGCAAATCCTTTGAGGACCGGAACACTGGCGCTGGGTCTGTACCATGCGTTTTTACCCGTTGCAAAATGATGTTTCATTGTAAACCATGGGTTTGACGTTCAATTAAATAAGGGCAGGACCTGTTTTTTATCCAAGTCTGACCATGGTGTCACAGATGTTAAATATTCACCACTTAAATTAGCACAATCACTGGCTGTGTCCATTTGCAGCCTATGCCAGTCTAAAGAGTGCTTGTATCTGATCCCAAAGTAACATCTCCTACTATTATGTTCAAGATCAAAGCACTAAGTAAAATTACTGCTATGTTAGGCTACTGTATACAATGTATACAGTATCTCACAAAAGTGAGTATACCCCTCACATTTTTGTAAATATTTTATTATATCTTTTTATGTGACATCACTGAAGACATTACATTTTGCTACAATGTAAAGTAGTGAGTGTACAGCTTGTATAACATTGTAAATTTGCTGTCCCCATAACAATAACTAAACACATAGCCATTAATGTCTACACCGCTGACAACAAAAGTGAGTACACCCCTAAGAGAAAATGTCAGAATTGGGCCCAAAATGTCAATATTTGTTGTGGCCAACATTATTTTCCAACGCTGCCTGAACCCACTTGGGCATGGAGTTCACCAGAGCTTCACAGGTTGCCACTGGAGTCCTCTTCCACTCCTCCATGACGACATCACAGAGCTGGTGGGTGTTAGAGACTTTGTGCTCCTCCACCTTCCGTTTGAGGATGCCCCACAGATGCTTAATAGGGTTTAGGTGAGATACTGTATATCAGAGCTACTGAGGCATTTGATCCTACTCCAAATTACACTGAATCATTTGAAGGTATTGTCCTTTGATGTTTAGTTACAGTGAGGATCAGGAAGGGGGCTGCAGAAAGCACTTCTTCTGATGGATGGCTGTCAACAGCCAAATTTTTTCATTAAATTGTTCCTAAATGCAATGAATGTGGTACGGGTACATAAAGGCTTCTTGACTTATAAGCAAAAGCATAAGTTGGGCAAGCGGTCTTGGTAGGTTTTCTGGTCTACACACACGTATCATGGTTCTATAATCGATGTGTCCACCTGAAATCACTGTTAACAATATGATCTGTTGGACACGGGACTGGTATCAACATTAGTGTGAGTGAGTAAGTGAATGCGTTAGCAAGTGAGTGAGTGACTTGTAGAAAGTAAAAGACAGAAGCAAAGACTGAAAAACAGACTGGCAAGAACGTTATTTTTCTACTGAGGAACCGGACAATTATTTTGCCTATCACTGCTCTGTGTGGTATTAACATATGATATTCAAATTGAAAGTATGTTACATAACATTCAGTTAATAATTTAGGTGTTGTTCTTAATCCAGTGCTTAAAGTCTGCAAGCAAATCAGCACTGAAAGGAAATGGAAACTGACTGAAACCCATAGAAACGATCACCATGCCACAGCAGTTAGTTATACACACAATGCTAAACTGTCCCAGATCAGCTTCCATCAAACAGCTGTACATTCTGCAAAACTAGGGGATGAGTGTGACCCCAGTCATCAGTATTTCTTATCAGTGAGGTGCTAAAAGTGTATTGGGGGGCATGTACATATGAGGAAATAAAACCCTAGTGGTTTGATAAAAGCAGAACACCATCCGTGAAGTGTTCCTTTAAATAGCACACTTACATCCTTTGTGTGTTTGCATGTGTGTGCACATATAGAAACCAAACTCACACTTCCTCTGTCAATGTGCAGCTTTTTAATTACTTCATCACATGGGCAGTTGGCAACAAAAGCCTGTACATTATTCAGAAGAAAGATTCCCTGCTGGTCTTTGTGGGATTCTAATTCAGACCGCTATCTAGGAGGTGGAACGTTTTAAGCTTTCATCGGCATCAGGTTCAGGGTCTCACTATACAGGCCACTCATGCCCGCGTTTGGGCAGGATTTTGTGGGCCAGTACAGGAGTCCTATGGTTGAAAAGGTAGAGAAGGTAATGTGAAGACAACATAATTCCCCATATAGTCCTTGTACTATATGTAACAGGACATACTAACCAATAATGGACTGTGTCTAATGTTAACAGGAATCATGAGCATGAGTCTTCCAAAATCTTCCAAATAAATACTCTATCAACCTAAGATAACGAGGCCAGGAAGTTTTGAGGTTAGGACATAATTGGCAGAAGAGAAGAGTAGTAAATATTGGCCTCATTGTCTTAGTTGCATCCAAGCATTTTACAAGACAAACTGTGATGTCTAGTCTTTCGGCAACTTATATGGTTTGCGTTGTTGTCTAATCAAAGGCTTAATTGAACTCGCCTGGTATGATGAAATAAGTACTACAGTTGCTGTAGTAGAAATGTCTCATATGGCCCAAACGCTCAAAATATTTCCTTGATTGTTACCTTTTCCTGGTACAATGGAAGCAATGAAATATATAGAACATCCACTTATCTGCTACTCTGTTAGAAAATGAACAATATTTCAAAGAAAACCACGTAAAACCAAGTCGGGTTGTTTTAAAGTGCATGTTTAGGAATCTGCTGCCTTGCTTCAAAAGTCATTACTTGCTGCTTCCTCCTTCCTTTAGAGGGAAACGTTGTGTTTGAGCACGTAAAGTGTAACCACATTCACAATCTGTGGTTAATGGCTCTTACCGGCTCCCGGGCAAGCTGAGGGCACTTCAAGTGTAACTAATATTTTCAAACATGTTGAATTTCTTCTGCCTCATCTGCCAACATTACCATCTGTTAACAGTGCTCAAAGCAGGCGTGTCCCAACATTAGCCAATCAGCTACAGATGTATGTATAAGGAATCTCTTCACCTACCCTACAAGTTAATCTCACACAGACAAAATCTAGCTGGCCGGCTGTGAAACATCTCGTCACATTTAAACTGGCTGCTCCCTCAAGCCCTGTTTCCAAAAGAATTCACAATCAGTCCCCAAATGAGCTCTTTTACTGCTTTTGTGTAGCTTAGTGATTTGGTTACTTTGGTTACTAGAACATGTATAACAGTTAATTATGTCATCATTTCTCAAGGAAAGCTGGTAGCCTACAATCACAGACTACAGTTCATCAACCAAATGTAAATTAAAATATAAATTATACACCAAATTAATCCTTCATCACTTAATAATTGTCCATCTGGGGGATACCTAGAGTAATTCCTTATGTTTTCTAAGTGGAATTTGAACGCTGTTCTGCAAACATTTTGATTGATTATCTTATGACAGGAATAAGCATTGGGATCTAATTGTTCTTCAGTAAGTAGCCTAACGATGGTTTAATAGAATCTTACAGCAGAAAGACTTCACATTAACCTGCATTTAGTTTCAATCAGGGCCTAGCGGTGCACGTTATTGAATTCTATCCACATGAGAAACATTCTAGTTCAGCATCATCCTAAACACTTCATGTTGCGCTTCATTAATAACCTAGATGCCCCGCCTCAACACAGAAGTTATAGGTATAACATTTCTTATCTATTGTCTGTAGTGGACTGCTAGGTAGAAACATTTACTATTAGTACTATATTCGCACCAAATAGCCTAGTTTAAGAGTAATGTGAATTATTGTACTATTCACTATCAAGCTCAAAGGCAGTGAATGTACCTCTCTCAAAGCCTCTAATGAGTTATTTTGGTGGCAATTGGAAGCCACTGACATTTTTGAGGCAAGTAAGAGAGGAACACCAACCTCTCACTTTAGTAATTTACAGTGGCTAGTGGAAAATGTTATTCCCTTGAGCTTTGTGAAACTCTGTATGTGTTTTACATCCCTGATCACCCGCCTCTTGATGGGTTTTAAAGACCTCCACACCCTGCCAGCACAATTTAAATAATAGCTTTTCTCTGGTAGTGTTTGGAACTGTCAATCGTCTATCAAACAGGTTATTGTTGTTTCATTCCTGTCTGTATGCTGCCCCTTTAGGCCATTGACTGGAGGGATTTGAAGTAACCAAATTGGGCCACACTTAAACAATGGAGAAAGTGTTCAGGTCGTGCCATCAGGGAGGCCTCATGGTGGCAGGTCAGCCGGTACGATATCCCACTTTTCTTGGGTTGACAGCCGAGCTGCGATGAAAGTTTCAAAAGGTTTAAAAGCACGTAAATCTTAGGAAATGAGGAACACATCAACATTGAAATGATATCAAACACAATTTACTAGTTTGGGCTCAAAAGCGGCACTTTGAGAACCTGTGGCGAAAAGAATCACTAACTCAAAAAAGAAATAATAAAATGTTTAATCAGAGATTAGTTCTGGAAGAGTTGTGTAAATGTACCTGGCACATTTGTGTCGCAGAGTTTTCCCTTCTGGTGTCACTGCTTTTTAGCCTTCATAAAAAGCAAACCACTGCAACAAAAGTGATTTATTAAGAAATCATTTTAATGAGTAGAGTAAGGACAAATGAGAATGAATTCCTGTATGAGTACAATGAGTACAGTGTCCTGATGGAGACATGGTTTACCCAAGAATATAGAGTTACTCTCTTCACTGGGTTTTTTGTTTTCCAATTCTTCGAGGGAGTCTGCATGTAGTGTTGGTGGCACAGGTCTTCAGTTGTCACCCAAATGAAGACACTCCGCCCTTTCATTTTCTCTTTGGAATTCAATGGTGTCATTGTTAATTGTCCAGTAAAGCTTATTAACATTGTGGAATCTTCCTCAATGGCTCACGACTAATATCTATGGCAAATGTCAACTTTCTGATATCTGCTCAAGTTTCAGAAGACCTTTCAAGCCTTAGCATAGCATCCACAACCCCTGCACCCCCACACTCACCCCTCCACCCAAAATGTTTTGTGATTTATTAATGCAAAGTCTTCCTTCTAGCACTGACGTTGCTGATGTCTACTTAATTGAATAGGGTATATTACTTACTATTTCCGAGTTGAATGGTTTCCCCCACCTAACTATCTAAAAGTGAACTGACCGTAAGCCTCTCCTAATAAACTTGTCTGCTAAAGGACTGAAGTGTAAATGTACTTATATTGCTGCAACACGTATTAAGGGTTTGGTAAGGGGTGGGGTTTGGGGAAAAGGAGGTCACTGAAGACAGGGAAGACAGGAAACATCTGGTCAGGAGCACTTCAGCAGGAGTTGGCCTGGAAACACCTTTTAGCAGAATGAGTGTTATTTCCAGTTAGACCGGGTTGAGTCAGGGCAGGTACTCTTTACAATCGTGGTCAACAAATAATCAGTCCAAAACTGACTGACGTCCAACGATGTGTTTTTAGAGGGCGAACTATAGCTGACACCGAGATTCTAGAAAGTGCACTCCAAGAGGACACACACACACAAGCCTAAACAGCAGACGGTTTGGGACGTCCCTGTAGGCCATCCTGTTGTCCAACACAACCATGCGTGCTAAAGACAATCTAATATTCTGGCCACTGGCTTTTATAGAGGTTGTCAATTAGTCCATTTGGTTATGTTTATTCTGGCCTCTCACGTAAATGGATACTTGGACCAAAGCATCTCCTCTGATAATAGATGTTTATTGGGGTGGGAAACGCTAGTGACGGACTGTGATGCGGATGTTAAGTTCACACGTCGTTACCAGTGCTGACCCCAGATGCACTGTGCTCTGCCCTCTCTGGTCTCGTTGCTGGGTGCTCTAAGAGCTCTGGGTGGGTAATGTTCATGTGCATGAACTCCAGGCATGGATGGGAGTTCTGACAACAGTAAACGGTCAGGGAGGAAAAAACTGAAGAGACCATGACAAACCCAAGTTAAATATACTAGTATTTTCCAGTATTACTGTTAATAATGCAGCTTCCTGCACAATAACACTCTGGATGATTTTACTTTTTTTGGCAGCCCAGACAAGCAAAGTGCCTTTGACCACTTGATCACAATGTTTATGATTATGGGGTGGCCTGTTTCCCAACAGCTTATGACCAGTGTGTATGTCATTATAACTTTTGGGGGTATGTTTAAGGTAAACATGTCTAGTTGTAGAAGTGTGTTGGAACAAAATGGAATTCTTTTTTCTGTCCCCCTGGAAAGGTGGCCATGGATTAGTCATTATTGATGTTGGCCAGGAAAGGACACTCAGGCAACAAACTAACAATTCGGGTACTTATATTTAGATAGGAAATAGGAGAAACTCAAAGAGAAATAATGTCCACTGATTTAATCCACCCCTGTGAGTACGTAGAAAACACAGGAAATAAACAGGAAACTCTACGGTAGTGGCACTTGTTTGAGGTGACACACGTGCTGTTCCCCACACATGCTTCTCTTCCTCCAGTTCTCTCTTTGCCAAAATTCCCAATAAGCATGTTCTTACTCTCCTCCTTCAAACCCAATCTTTTCCTAACCTTAACTTACGTTAACTAACTTTTTTATTTCCCTTTTTTCCTCTCACACGCACTGCGCAATGATGTCATCAGCTTGAAGATGAAACCTAGAAATAGTATCAGACTATGCCCAATACCTACGTAATTACCACAGAAAATTCCACATGGGTTGTCCATTCCTTTTAAAAAACGATACTGTACTCCTGAACCTTTTAGTTTTGATAACAGCCTTGACAATATCCCTAGGATTAACGTAATCACATTTTGTAACTGTATTGTTTGTTGCACTGTAAGTGTTAGTGATTAGCTAGTTCCTGTTAGCTGGCTTTGGTTGGTTGTTAATTGGTTCCAGATATGTGCTTGTTAGTGTTCAGTTAGCTATCTTGCTCAGTGATGTGTACCTTGAGGACCAGTGAGACAGCTGTGTCTCAAACTTGTCACTCTAGTGTCTTTGTCCTCTTGCTCGGTTGTGCAACGGGGTGTCTCACTCCTCTTTCTATTCTGGCCAGATCCAGTTTGTGTTGTTCTGTGAAGGGACTACTATACATCGTGGCATGAGATCTTTAGTCTCTTCTGTTTCTGGGCAATTTCTAAACAGAAGAAATGTCTTTGTTTTTGGCCATTTTAAGTCTGTCAAACCCACAATTGCTGATGCCCCGGATACTTAACAAGTCACAAGAAGGTAGGTTTTATTGCTTTTTTAATGAGCACAAAATCTTTCAGAATTTTAAACATAGTTGCAAAAGGGTTTTGTAATAATCAACGCAGGATTGTTGGTTACTGAAAATTAGCCTCTGTAGGCCTAGTAGATGTTCCACTAAAAATCATCCATTTATGGCTAGAATAGTCATTTACAACATAAACTATGTCTCTGCACTGTATTTCTGATCAATTTATTGTTATTTTAACGGTACAAAAAAAAGCTTTTCTTTGAAAAACAATGAAATGTCTAAATGACCCAAAACTGTAGTTTATACATTTTTTAAAAGCTTTTTAATAGCCAAAGATGGCTTCTGGGTTATGAGAGGTGGAGCGGAAAAAGCATTACTCAGCTTTAGAGTTGGTGTAATGTGTTTTTGTCATCTGTCATTTTGATCTGACACTAACAAATATGAAACCTAATATTCAAGCTACACACACCTACATTTTTTCATATGCAAACACATATGTTTTTTATCTAGTAATACACTCTCTCTTCTTCACACACACACACACCAACACACGGCGTCTGTGAGCCCATGGGAACTGTCAAGGCAGTGGGTGTCTGAACAATAGGCTGACTGATAGGAGGAACGCACTGCCACATCTCAGCGGGACTCAGTATGAGGGAGACCGACGTAGCTTAGAGCCCGGCCTGTTACAAAAGACCTGAGTGAACAGTGTGTTTCTGTGCATGTTCGGTGTGTGTGCTCTGTACTGCGGCTCCCAGAACCAACGGAATGTTTGGGACACACACATTTAAGTGAATGTGTAAGCGCGTCCAAACCAAATACTGGTGCTGTTCATGTGAACGTATGTTCACATCTTTGTGTGTACATGCGTGTTTGTCTGTGTGTGTACATGTGTGTTTGTCTGTGTGTGTACATGCGTGTTTGTCTGTGTGTGTACATGCGTGTTTGTCTGTGTGTGTACATGCGTGTTTGTCTGTGTGTGTACATGCGTGTTTGAAGGTGTGTGTACATGTGTGTAGGCCAGTGGGTTGAGTGTGTACTTTAAACTCCAGATGTCTTCACCGGTAGAAGACATTTTGCAGCTCCTAACTAATAAGAAAACCATTTTTATGCTTGGGGTTAAGGTTAATGTTATATTGGGCTTTTAGTAGTTAGGGTTATGAGTAAGAAAATGTATAATTTGTAATGGTATGTAAATTGCAATGCCATAAAGTAGTGCTGTCACCATTATAACATAAATGCCTGATTGCGGTTATTTGGGCCAGATCACAATTATTTTTATGACTTTTTAGTTATAGGCGTAGTTAATTTACTGAGAATCATTTGCTTCTAAATTTCAGTATGTTTAAACCTAGTTTTAAATCTTCTTCTATGCATCATTATTATTTAATAGACAAAACCACAAAATACAAAAGTGTGTATAAAAGTCAAATTTTTTCTAATTAGATAATTTGCGTTGGAAAGAAATATCTGTTGTCCCAATGAAAATTGACATTTTCAAATAAATTAATCAACTGAGCTTTAAAACACAATGTGTTACGTTAGGAATGCTATTTCAAATAACTAGGCTATAATAATTGCTGCAGAGTGTTATGATGTCCAGGAAAATGTAATTGTCTTTGCTTTGCAGTATAATGTTTTTGCTTTGCAGATAATTATTTAACAATAAATAAATAATTGATTTAGTGCTTTGAGTTCCAAAGCGAAACACAATAGCAATGCCCTCGGCACATTTTGATTATAAGGTCAAAAGCGCAAACACAACTAATCTGAAGAACCATCTCTGGATCCACCACCGGTATTTTTGAAATATAATAATAATAATTATATTTTTTTAAATAGTGGCATACAATTTACAATATTGACATTTACATTGTTAATCGCAATTTTGTGTGTGTGTCAACAAATGTGTCATAATCGTGACAGCCTTACTCACAAGTATAATGAACTTGTACTTCTGTGTGTGTCTGTGTGTGGACTGTCTCCTCTTCAGCTAGTCCAAGCAGCAGGCAGGAGAGATGGCTAAATCTAATGTTAGGTAGATGCCACAACATCACACTATTTTTCAGGACCTAAATGAGAGGGAAGAGGGAGATTAATAGAGTGACAGGATGAGAACCTGAATGAGAGGAATGAGGGAGATTAATAGGGTGAGAGGATGAGAACCTGACTAAGAGGAATGAGGGAGATTAAGAGAGTGAGAAGATGAGAACCTGACTAAGAGGGCTGAGGGAGATGAAGAGGGTGAGAGGATGAGAACCTGACTAAGAGGAATGAGGGAGAT
>JACXGK010008120.1:0-23453 GCA_016801125.1 Novumbra hubbsi
TCTGTCAGGTAACTGGTGAACCAGGACACTGGACACATTGTGTTCTATCTGTCAGGTAACTGGTGAACCAGGACACTGGACACATTGTGTTCTATCTGTCAGGTAACTGGTGAACCAGGACACTGGACACATTGTGTTCTATCTGTCAGGTAACTGGTGAACCAGGACACTGGACACATTGTGTTCTATCTGTCAGGTAGCTGGTAACTTTAGGTCATTAACTTTACTTCAATAGAATAATAATTTCATAAATTCAATATTCTTTCTGAAACATAGACAGCATAGCAATTGGCTTGTATATATTTAGGTCAAAGAGTTGTTCAAGTGGGAACTAACAGATTTCAAAATGAATGAATTTCATTAAGCCTTTTATCAAAGGCTTGAAAAAAGGTGGGTAAAGACCTTAACTACAAAGTCTCCTGCAAGTTCTAAAAGATATGGACTCAGATTCCCAAGACCAGCTGCTTTTTATGATCAGTGTCTTTTAAGGCTTCATGTATCATAGAAACAGTTAAGGGGGAAAACATAACCTCTGGTCCCTTCTAACTTCTACATCAATAAACGTATCATTTTAATTTGCTGCAGTCTCATATTGCATATCTATAAATACAATTACGATAACACATTTATATTTTCTCAAAGACCATTTTAGAGTCCATAATTACTAGCATTTATTTAGTACGAACCTACATCACAAGGAAAATGTGTTCTCCTACCAGTGGAACGAACACAAGGTTTCTGATATTTGAGCTTAGACAAGTCGTCGTTGTCTGGGTGATTACACACACACACACAAGGACACACACATGTTCACACAGATACACTTGTACTTACACATATTCACACACACACCCCCAAACTCACTTACATACACGTATCAAACACAAAGTAAGGCAGATGAAGCAAGGGTGAGACCCTGGGCCGCAACGATTGGCCACACACGATACCCGAGCAGAACCAATCAGGTGAGCTTCCTGTGGATGACCTGACCTTCTACTGGAGTAATGTTTCAGACAGGAGGGAGAGAGAAAGGGAGGGATGAGTTGTTAGAAACCCTCTGGTCACTAAATCATTTCTGTCTGCTCCACAGTTTTCCCTTAAACCCCTTGTGTCTCTCTATCCATTGTAAATTCTTGTGTGTATGTATAATCTGATGGAGATTTTTCCCTCTGACGTGGTCACACATTTGGCAGGAGGTTTAACATGTCTGCCTTATTTCCACTCAATTTTGTGGACAGTGTGAAAACAGTTTTCTCTTCAGTCTCAGGTCTACATTTGGCGGCTTCTCTTGATAGCAAGCTAATGCTCACTGAATCTGTACATAGCCAAGATGTTTCTCAATGTTGGGTCTGTCACAGTAGGTGAACAGTTATTCATCCAGCAACCTTTCTGTTACTGGTCACATGTTCTAACTTCTAGGCTGCCTGCTGCTCTTGAACCAGTATGATCGAGGCAGTTGAGTTAGTCTAGTTTGACTAACCTAGGTAGTTAAGTCAAGGTAGTTGGGGGATCTAGGTAGATGTTGCAGTCCTTGGGAGACTTCTGGGTGGAGGTCAGTAGTACAGTGGGCTACAGTACTGACTGAGAATGCTCTGGGAGACTCTGGGTGGAGGTCAGTAATACAGTGGTCTACAGTACTGGCTGAGAATGCCCTGGGAGACTGGGTGGAGGTCAGTTGTACAGAGGTCAACAGTAATACATTTTGTATTTCAATGCACCTAATTGGTGCATAATTATGGAGGACACCTTATAGCCCAACATAACCAATTTCACCACATAATAACTGTTTTTGTGTGTCAGTGTTTTAAAATACCATATAGAATGAAATGTTATGTATTAGTGGTCATTTCGAAATATGAGACACTTGATCAGGGGTTGAATACTTTTGCAATGCACCTGCACAGTAAATTAATTTATATATATATATGTTTCAGTGTATGGCCAACACTCCTTGGAAAATGTTCAAGCCCCAGTCTGCAGACTGGGCTCTTGAACACACCCTGCCCCTAAGCAGAATATTTGTCTCAGTCAGTGATCCCTAATCAATAGTTGTTCTTTGAAAGTTTTAGATCAATTAAAGATATCTCATATTTAGAGATTTATTGCTCATCTTTACCGAGTGTGCCAATAATTCCACTGGATTGGTATTGACCAATAGCAGCTCTCAACAGGAGGGCGGGGCTGGACTTGCATCCATTTTTGAGGGTGGAGTAAAGGTCATCAACCACAAAACACTTTAGTAGGTATTCATTTTCTGGTGAAACACGTTACCTCTAAGTATTTTCTGGTGAAAAACAGTACCCCTAGGTATTTTTTTTTTTGTGAAAAACATTATACATAGGTATTCATTTTCTGGTGAAATACGTTACCGTCTGTTAAGTTTAAATGCAGTCTTAGTGCAGCTTCAGTTTCTCAAGTTTTATAGGAAACAGCTATCAAAAATGTTGTGAACACAGTGGTAGGTAATATAATCTACTGGTTCAAATTAGGTATTTCTGTTTTAAATGTGCTTACCTTTATAATCAGGCACCTACATTTTCTAACCTGTCTGCTCTCCGGTCATGGCATACCAAGATGACAGAACCCAAAGTTCATACCAAGATGACAGAACCAAGAGTTCAGAACAAAATTGAAGAAGCCAGTTTAGATCAAGACCTTATAATCCAGATTTCAGATCAAGATGATAGGGTACAGAGTTCAAATAAAGATGTTAGGTACAGATCAAGATGGTAGGGCCCAGATTTCAGATGTGGGTAGGGTACAGATTAAGATGATAGGGTACATCAAGATGGTCACTGACAAATGTATTTTCATAACACATTTAAAACAACCATGGCTGACCAAAGTGCTGAACAGGATCAAAATATAAACTACCTAAAACAAACAAATACAAAGTTGGTAAGAAATATAACAGAAAATAAAATAAATAAAAACAGAAGCACAGTAAAAGAAATCAGACGTTAAGGTCAGCTGGGATTAAAAGCCAAAGCAAAAAGGTGTCTTAACAAAGTTTTTAAGGTGTCTTTAGCAAGGTTTTAAGGTGTCTTTAGCAAGGTTTTAAGGTGTCTTTAGCAAGGTTTCATGGTGTCTTTAGCAAGGTTTCATGGTGTCTTTAGCAAGGTTTTAAGGTGTATTTAGCAAGGTTTTAAGGTGTATTTAGCAAGGTTTTATGGTGTCTTTAGCAAGGTTTCATGGTGTCTTTAGCAAGGTTTTAAGGTGTCTTTAGCAAGGTTTTAAGGTGTCTTTAGCAAGGTTTCATGGTGTCTTTAGCAAGGTTTCATGGTGTCTTTAGCAAGGTTTTAAGGTGTATTTAGCAAGGTTTTAAGGTGTATTTAGCAAGGTTTTAAGGTGTCTTTAGCAAGGTTTTAAGGTGTCTTTAGCAAGGTTTTAAGGTGTCTTTAGCAAGGTTTTAAGGTGTCTTTAGCAAGGTTTTATGGTGTCTTTAGCAAGGTTTTAAGGTGTATTTAGCAAGGTTTTAAGGTGTCTTTAGCAAGGTTTTAAGGTGTCTTTAGCAAGGTTTTAAGGTGTATTTAGCAAGGTTTTAAGGTGTATTTAGCAATGTTTTAAGGTGTCTTTAGCAAGGTTTTCTGGTCTGCGCAGCTGGAATGTGGAGAGGTAAACTGTTCTAGAGGATAGGAGCACACACCACAAAGGCTCGGTCACCTCTATTTTTGTGCCTGGATCTCGGAACATCCAAGAGCATCTTATTGGTCGACCTCAGAGCTCTGATTGGGTTACGGTGGTGCAAAAGTTCAGCCAAATAAGGGGGCGCCAAACCATTTGAAAGGTAGGGTCCAGAGTTCAGATCAAGATGGTAGGGTACAGAAATCAGATCAAGATGGTAAGATACAGATCAAGATGGTAGGGTACAGATCAAGATGGTAGGCTCCAGAGTTGAAATCAAGATGGTAGCGTCCAGAGTTGAAATCAAGATGGTAGCGTCCAGAGTTGAAATCAAGATGGTAGCGTCCAGAGTTAAGATCAAGATGGTAGGGTACAGAGTTAAGATCAAGATGGTAGGGTACAGAGTTCAGATCAAGATGGTAGGGTGTAAATCAAGTGGTAGGGTCCAGAGTTCAGATCAAGATGTTTGAGTCTAGTGTTACGTAGGGTCCTGTTAAATCTAGAATAGTACATTTGGTAGGGATCTGTCAGTGATAAGGCTTGAAGTTCCTGAGCATTCCATTCCACCAGCTATTTGAATAACCTCAAAACAAGACCTCTCTAAGTGTGGAATGGGTTAGGCTTGCAGGGTGAATTAGGAATATATTCTTCCTTTATAATGGGTGTATGTGGGTAAAAGCAGGAGCAGCTCATCAGCCTGTCTCAGCTAATAACCTTTCAGTCTCCCCTGCTTGTCACACATGCAGGCGAACAAACGTCTGCACACGTGTGTGATGATAATTCTAAAACATGCTGTGTGATGATAATGATGATTAGCTGGGACATGATATCTAGTGGTTTTCCCGTGGTGCCATGGGGCTGGGGGGTTAGTGATGCCTACCCAAACACACACAGACACAGCACCTGTAATGGCTTGCAGCTGAATCCGGCTCCCCAAAGAGGTTCTGCAATGTGTGTGTGTTTTGTGTGTAATGATGGTCAGGCATGCGAGTGGCAGTGGGCCACTTCCTCTACTGGTGACCTCTGACCCCTCATCTGTTCTCTGTTATAAGAAATAAACGGAAGTAGAGAGATCAAGAGATAGACAAATGGAGATTGAGAGGGGAGAGAGATGAGGAGGAAAAATAGGGATGGAGATTGAGGGAGGATTCAGCATATACTTTAGATAAAACGTCAGGGGTGAAGGTCAGAGGACAGAATATACTGTAGATAAATGTTCAGGGGTTAAAGTTAGAAGTCTGTATATAAACTGCAGATAAAAGTTCAGATTCAAGGTCAGAATATACTGTGGATAAAATGTCAGGGGTTAGGGTTAAAGATCAGTATATATTTGTTCAGGTTAGGGGTTAAGGTCAGTATATACTGTAGATAATGTGTACACAACCATGGTGCTTGCCAAAGGCTTACAAACTTTCCCTTGAAGCCAGGACAGCCGAGTCCCGGACAGTCCAGGACAGCCAATGCATTTCACTTAGATTTTTGTGGCACTGACCTTCCTTCATTGAAGCCAACTAATGGCTTCAATGAAGAAAGCGGACTTCCTATAATTGTCCAATGTTGGTTTTCCAAAACAATCTAGGAATACAGTATATACTGCAGATTAAGGTTTAGGGAATACGATCTGTATATACTGTAGATTAAAAGTTAGGGAATAAGATCAGTATATACAGTAGATATAAATTAGGGGAAAAGATCAGTACATACTGTAAATTAAGGGTTAGGGAATAAGATCAGTATATACCGTAGATAAAAAGTAGGGGTCAGTATATACCATAGAAAAATAGATTAGTGTGCTGGTCTACGACTAAAATGCACACCTTACCCAATCCCCATAAAAAAAAAAAAAATTGTGATACAAAAGTAAAAAGAATATGACAAATCCTTCCTCCTAATACTCATATTTTCAAGCCACACTGGCATTACATTTCCCTTGTTGTACATGAAAAGGCTTAGTTGTCACCTTTGTCTAAAATTAAATGGAGAAATACAAATGTTAACAACTTTAATGTCTCATTGTTAATTCATTGTTGTTTATTTCTGCAGCATAAATAGTCAAAAAACTAGACATTATAGCAGATATGACATTCAAGTGGAAGTTTTCCAAATTACACCGTATTAACGTTCTTTTAAATGGAGAAATACAAATGTTAACAACTTTAATGTCTCATTGTTAATTCATTGTTGTTTATTTCTGCAGCATAAATAGTCAAAACTAGACATTATAGCAGATATGACATTCAAGTGGAGGTTTTCCAAATTACACCGTATTAAAGTTTTTTTTTAATTGCATCGGTCAGTACTGAAGCCACTTTTTTTTAACTCTACACACAGTCACACACATTAAAGTGTTTTTGTGTTTTGAGTTAATTTTGGAGGTGAGATTAACTGTGCAGACAGTGTGACGAGTTAAAACAAAAGTGGCTTCAGTACTGATGTAATTTGGAAAACATGTCTCAAGATAAGCTTGTTCGACCAGAACACTGGCAACAATTCTCACATTATCACTCATAACACACTGACCTTAAAAACACTAACAAAAGGGAGCGTTATTATAATATTTTTAACATAATTCAGTATTTGAGGGTTCGCTATTCCACTTGGAACCTGTTAAACATTAGTGTACTATATTGGTTCCCTATTCCCTTTGAAACCTGTTAAACAGTAGTGTACTATATTGGTTCCCTATTCCCATTGCAATCTGTTAAACAGTAGTGCACTATATTGGTTCCCTATTCCCATTGGAACATGTTAAACAGTAGTGCACTGTATTGGTTGCCTATTCCCATTGGAACATGTTAAACAGTACTGTACTATATTGGTTCCCTATTCCGTTTGAAACAAGTTAAACAGTAGTGAACTATATTGGTTCCCTATTCCCATTGAAACAAGTAAAACAGTACTGCACTATAAAGTGTACATGTGCCAATTAGTGTGCCAGTTTCCCTAATGCAGTAACATCACAACACAACAGTCACAGCTCAGTCAGTGGGCAATAAAAAACATTAAAGGGAAATAAATAATAAAAATAAGACGGAAGGATAGGAAATGAGAGAGACCCAGAGGATTTGCACATGTAGATCTAACAAAGTAGGTTTAACAAAGCGTTGGGAAGTCACAGTCATTAACCATAAGAGCAAGAAGAATGTGATGTCATGATACAGAGATGAAGCCTTTATTATTTACCACAGTAAGAGTCCTCCAACAAAACACTCTATACCTGATTGCGAAGCCTGGCCAACCTTTGAGACAGCTCATCCTATGTAAATAAACACAATGCTTGGTTAGTCACACACACACACAAGTATACAAAAATGCCAGATTAATTTAATTACCTGATGGCAATTGCTGTTTTTTTGAACAGTGCACTAATTTGACTGTAATTGTTAATGCAATGATGACTGTGGTGTACGTCCATTTGCATGTTAATATTGTCATAGGACGTCCTTATTAGGTGCAAATGCAATTTGGATTATTGCATTTTCATTTAACTATTGTCTCAAATAACAATATCTACAAATACATATATTGAAAATGACAGTGCATTTGTAAAATTGCATGATTACTTGAATATAGACCCCTATGGGCATCTATAGTGTATAGCTATTGAGACAGACAAATCTCCACATGCGTTTGCAGATCGCCACACACATTTGCAAATCATCACACACATTTGTAGATCTTCACCCGAATTTGCAGATCGTCCCACAGACACGAATCGCAAAAAGACAGCCAATTAAGAGGCCAAGCTATGGTCTACACACAGACTTATGTACGCATTTACAGTTTTGTCTGCACATTTATATATTTATGTACAATTTGTGGATCGTGGTACACATTCGTGGGACGTAATACACATTTGTGGATCGTGAAACACATTCGTGGGACGTGGTACACATTCGTGGGACGTGATACACATTCGTGGGACGTAATACACATTCGTGGGACGTGATACACATTCGTGGGACGGGATACACATTCATGGATCGTGAAACACATTCGTGGGATGTGATACACATTCGTGTGACGTGATACACATTCGTGGGACGTGATACACATTCGTGGGACGTGATACACATTCGTGGGACGTGATACACATTCACGGATCATGGTACACATTTCCACTCCAGAATCTTGTCTGTTTTTAATGCAGTACAGCCAAAAGGTTCAAAGATCAAGGCCATCCAATATTTGTTTCAGGCCTTGTCCCATGCATACAGAAATGTCTCTGGATACTCAGTATCTTAGATCTTATAATGTAGATATTACAAATATCATAGATGATACATCCCCTTAGACTGTAGATGATAGGTCCCATTTATGTTGTGAAACATTAATAATATCAAATTACCGCACCACTTGTCTGTGCAGTCTTTCACAGAGTGGTGAACCCCTCTCCATCCTCACTTCTGACAGACCCATCCACTCTGGGATATTCTTTTTTTACCCAATCATGTTACTGACCTGTCACCAATTAATTGTGAGATATTCCCTACTAACATACTGCTATTATTATTATTGTGTACATTAAACCTTGACTTGTGGGTAACAACTGTGGGAACACTCACCCTGCCTCCTCGGCCATCTGGGTCATCAGTTGATCTACTTCAATCTGTGGAGCACAACATATTCCTTTTAAAAGATACTTGTGTGGGTGTGTGTGTTTATTTAGTGTGTTTGTGCATGTGTTTGTGTGTACCTGTGGGGTGGTTAGGGTGCTGTTACCCATGGTATCCTCCATCTGAGCTGTCTGCACATCCAGAGTCTCAAACTGGTGTTCAAACGTATCCATCAGAGCAGAGAAATGTGAGAAGAATCCCAATATACATTATCCACACCCAGAAAATGGCAGACAATAGAGACAAACCATTATCCACACCCAGAAATTGAGACGCCACATTATCCACACCAAGAAAATTACAAACAATAGAGACACAACATTATCCACACCCAGAAAATGACAGACAATAGAGACACAACATTATCAACACCCAGAAAATGACAGACAATAAAGAAACACAACATTATCCACAACCAGAAAATGACAGACAACAGAGACACAACATTATTCAAAACCATCAAATGACAGACAATAGAGAGACACAACAGGCAAACAAAGAGAAAAGAAAGACAAAATAAAATCGACAGAGCAAGAGACAGAGAATATAGAGACAGAACAGAGAATAGAGAATGAGAATTGATTGATTGATATGGGGTTATGGAAACATGGTCACACAGGCTACAGGGAGGTCATCAGACCCAGATTTGTCAGTAGAAGCAGGCGACAATTCTATTGATTCCCACAAAATGACCTCCGAGAGCAGTACTGACATAGCTGGTCCTGGACCTCCTAGAGCAGTACTGGCATAGCTGGTCCTGGACCTCATAGAGCAGTACTGACAGACCTGGGTCCTGGACCTCCTAGAGCAGCACTGACAGACCTGGGTCCTGGACCTCACACAGAGAGCACTGCAAATAGAGACGGTGACCAGAGACACAAAGGGAGCGACAGAGAGTGTTCTATACCTTTTCAAGGTTTATGCTCTTCAGAGTGGCGTCCATAGACTTCACTACTCCAGCCATAGACCTGGTCACCTAACCAGGAAGAGACAGGAGACTTACATCCTGATAGGAACTCCTACTGCACATTAAATTAACGTCACATTACAGTTAACATTTACACAACCATAACTGCATAACAATCAATTTGCATAACACTCCTACTCCGTTTCTGCCAGGAGGCACAGATGCTGTTTTGTCCTTATAAACATTAAGAAAACACGCTAATAATTGCGTCTTATTCATGTTAAAATTACAACAGCATCTCAATAGTGAAAACCAATGTGATCCCAAAAATCTTCAAGAGCCCCATAGCGTACCTTTGATTAGTCTGCGGAAGGATGACACACACAAACTGATATTGTTCTGACAGGTCTGTCAGAATCTGAATCAAGCAAAACATGTCCATGGAGACCAACATGGGTTTTCAATCTTGTAAAAGAAGAGTCGAAGGTGGCACCAGAACCAGAACTGCAGTCTAAGAACCTTGCTTCACCAGGGCAGTCCTTGTACAATGATGGGTTCTAAAACAAAAAACAACTGAGCATTTGGACCACGACTCTGGACTACCTGACAACTGTCCAAAGTCATCCTGGTACGGGTGCAGATCTAGTTTCTAGTTGTCACTTCCCATAGCTGAAGAATTTCAAACATGACAATTCTAAATCCAAAACTGTGGTGGAACTGACTCTAAATCTAGTTCCAACACAGCTCATCATGTTGTCCTGGTTCTGGTTCACCTGATAGTGCAGCATATCTGGATTCTATCAAAAAGTATTGGTCACAGCCCACTTTCATTTATTGACCTACTAGTCATCTGAAGATTTAAAAAATGTGACGTGACCCAAGAAGGTCATGTACTCTTACAGTCTTCACCTGGCAAAGCTAGAAAAGGACTGGCCACCCCTCAGAGTGTTTCTTCTTATGTTCTAACATTACAAGGAAGTTTTTCCAAGCCGCTGTGCTTAAATCTTTGTTGTTGTTTGCTCTGTTTGATTTTAGGCTGGGTATCTATATGGTGATAGACAAAGTGTGCAATATACCCTCTCTGTGGAGAAATTACACTATTTGGATCTGAGGCAGTGGTGTGGATCCTGATCTCTAACCCCAAATCTATAAACCCTGACCACAAGTTTTAACCATGGAGCTTACCACTATGTAATAATGTATTTCGAACTATTAAGCACTAGCAGGTTATTTTAACGTGTTACACATTCTTGCCCCTGGTATGAGAAGTGTTTCATAAACAACGACAAAGACTGCTCAAAATAGAGGGCAAAAAAGGGAAGGAAAACAATATTACATAATCTGTCCTTCACCTCTACCTGATTTACCCTCCAACCCCTGACCTCTACCCTGGTTCATAGTAACACCGGTCTGGACCCTGGCAGCCACTGCATCCACTCGGGCACTCATACGCAGGAAGTTGATGCTCTGGTTTTTCTGTTGAATGACATTCTCTGCATGTACCCTGGCTATTTCCATGTTACCCTTTTGAATGGCCTGGGGGTAGAGAAAACACACCTGTTGAAGTGTGATAATCTATCATATGCAGTACAGCTGTGGTCAAATGTTTTGAGAATGACAGTATTGGTTTACACAAAGCTTGCTGCTGCAGTTTTCTTTTATCTTTTTGTCAGATGTTACCATGTATACTGAAGTATAATTACAAGCATTGCATAAGGGTCAACATTAATTATTGACAATTACATTATGTACATGCAAAGAGGCAATATTTGCAGTGTTCACCCTTCTTTAAGACCTCTGCAATTCGCCCTGGCATGCTGTCAATTAACTTCTGGGCCACATCCTGACTGATGGCAGCCCATTCTTGCATAATCAATGCTTGGAGTTTGTTCAGAATTTGTGGGTTTATGTTTGTCCACTCGCCTCTTGTGGATAGACCACAAATTCTCAATGGAATTAAAGTCTGGGACGTTTCCTGGCCATGGACCCAAAATTGTTTTGTTCCCCCAAGCTACTTAGGCATCACTTTTGCCATATGGCAAGGTGCTCCAACATGCTGGAAAAGGCATTGTTCTTCACCAAAATGTTCTTAGATGGTTGGGAGAAGTTGCTCTCGGAGGGTGTTTTGGTTCTATTTCTGGTTTGCCATGATTTTGTGTTCTTAGGCAAAATTGTGAGTGAGCCCACACTCTTCGCTGAGAAGAATTCCCACTCATGAATGGTCTCAGGATGCTTTACTCTTGGCACGACACAAGACTAATGGTAGCGCTCACCTTCTCTTCTCCGGACATGCTTTTTCCGGATACCCCAAACAATCGAAAAGGGGATTCATCAGAGAAAATGACTTTACCCCAGTCCTCAGCAGTACAATATATCAGAATATCAGTCTGTTCCTGATGTTTTTCCTGGAGAGAAGTGGCTTCTTTGCTGCCTTCTTGACACCAGGCCATCCTCTAAAAATCTTCACCTCACTGTGCATGCAGATGCACTCAGACTTGCCTGCTGCCATTCCTGAGCAAGCTTCGATTCCACAGCTGAATCAACTTTAGGAGATGGTCCTGGCGCTTACTGGACTTTCTTGGGCACCCTGAATCCTTCTTCACAACAATTGAACCTCCCGGAAGTTCTTGACGATACGATAACTGGTGATCTCCAGCCACTCTCACCTGTGTTAACAAGAGGATCACTGACATGATGTCAGCTGGTCCTTTTGTGGCAGGGCTGAAATGCAGTGGAAATATTTTTGGGGGGGATTATGTGCATTTTCATAGCAAAGAGTGACTTTGCAATTAATTGCAATTAATATGTTCATTCAGGAGTATATACAAATTGCCATCATAAAAACAGACTTTGTGAAAATGAATATTTGTGTAATTCTCAAAACATTTGGCCATGGCTGAATATGTGATAATTGATCATACATACAGAACTAGTCAAAAGTTGACCCTACTAATTTTAAGATATTTCTTTAGTTTTCCACATTGGCATAAGACACCAACATTTTGAAATAACACATATGGAATCATCAACCCAATCTGTTCAACAGATCAAAATACATTGTATCAGTCTTCAACAGTCTGGTTGCACAAAAGTATTAGGAAATCTTCAACAGTCTGGTCTTATTGGTATAGTTCTCAGTCTTTAACAGTCTGGTTGTATAGATGTCATTATCAGTCTTTGACAGTCTATTACCATCCAATATGGAGTGTGTGCATGTGTCACCTTCTTGACTTTGGCTTTCTCCGTCCTCTCCTTTTTGTCACATCTTTGAGAGTTCCTCTGGAGTTCCTTGGCTGTAAACTTCAGGTTGAACAGGTGTTCTGGTACAGGGGTTAGAGTTAGGGTGAAATTTGGTGTTCTAACACAGGGGTTAGAGTTATAAATCAGGTTGTACAGTGGTCACAGGGGCTGGGGATCCCATTCCTGTTCCGGGAGATCTACTGCCCTGTAGGTTTCCTCTCAAACCCCACATGTGACTAACCCAGTTAAGCATTTCATCCAGCGAATTATTAGAGTCAGGTGTGATAAATTAGAGATGGCGAGAAAACCTACAGGACAGTAGATCTCCAGGAACAGGGTTAGGCCGACCTGTACTAGGCCGACCTGTACTAATCTAACCTTGAAATCATGATGTAAATGATTGCGTTTCCACATTATTTTGAAAGTAGATTATTCTCCAAGTTCTTACATAGAACTTGTAGGAACCTGTTGCCCAGTTTGAGCTTGTTTTTCTAGTTCCAAGTCGCCTTGAACCGAGCATAACTAGTGTAATCAATTTCACCCAACCCGGCCTGCAACTGACATAGAAATTATTATTATTATTATACAGTATTATATGTTCTGTTGTCAGGGATTGAATTGTCTCCACACTCCTATTTTTTTTTTTTTAGGTATTGATTAGTAATAGTAAGTTATTCTTGCTATTGTGGTCATCGTCTAACGTTGTAAGGTTTAGGAAAACCCATCACAGCAACTATCCGTTTTTCTAGTTCCTGCTTCATTTTCTAGGTTTATAACTTGAATGACGTAAAAAGGAACTTTTGATTGACGGAACCAACGTTTATTCATTACACAGTGTGGTAAACATTCTAGTACATCTTGCAGGGGATTTGCATAGTTTAAAAAAAAACACAAAAAGAGCAGTAAAGGAGACAATTTAATTACCTTTCTGATATTATGTACGATTTATATGAATAGTAAAAGTCGTCAGTTGGGAATGCATTGTACAAATAGGATGAACATTTTTTATAACAACAATAGTCCATTTAATAACCGGAGCAGTTTTCATATGACGTTACGACGTTTTCGTACGTTGTTAAATTGAAGACTACGTTGAAAACAAATGCATCTAAATCCTTACAGCACGCCTACAAGCTATCGCGTTTACAGGTTTTCCAACATGCAGAAGCTTTCTTTGCTGTTGCTAAGGTAAACACAAACACGTGTCCCGCTAAAGCAGATTAACGTTAAAGAATGCACCTGAATCATCAGTTCATGATGCCATTGCTGTTCATGACGTTATCAAGCTAGCACACATGGCTTGGATGTTAGGTCCCCACCTGAAACTCTTAAATAATTGCTCAAATCTATGCATGAATCTTTTAATTGACAGCCTTAAATAACTGGCTAACTTTCCCTAGCGAAATTATTTAGCTACTCTGTTCTGTTTTCCATCAAAGGATACTTTCCATAGCGGAGGTGTCGAGGTATAATATTTGGCATGTGTTTACTAAAGGCTGGTAATTCTTTATACAGCGAATGTCTAGTTAGAAATCTTTGATTTCTTTTGTTTGGATTTGTTCAGACCATAACAGAACAGTCAATTTCCGGCTACATTTAATACTACGTCACGCAATGAAGCGCGTGCTCGCCAATGCTAGCCCACGTACGTCGTTTTTATTTCTACAGGGAGACGCGTGTCCAAGACAGTCAGAATTTAACAGCCACGGATTACTGTGGGTGTGTTATGGTTGCCTACAAATCTAGTGACGTCAATTTTATTTTTCGAAACGTATAAACTAACCTTTTATCTCGTGTGTCTTTGCTCATAGTTGTCTTGTTAACGCTGGTGGCGCGTGGGCAATCATGTACTGTCTCTTCTGTATTACGTTACATTTATAAAGTACATTTTTAGCATGAAATCTCTTCAAATGCGGCATTTCCAAATAAGTGTCCAATTGAAATAACTGTCCCAAACAAATACTGAATAATAACACGAATAGGGTGGCAACTATATAGACTAATAATAAAATAAAAAACACAAATAAGCTTATAGCATTGCAAATAGGCTACTATTTAATAAGTCGAGCACTCAAATTATACTTTTTAAAATGACTGTAAACTTATGCAACAAGTTTAACCACACTACTGGGGATTCGTCTGAGGATAGCGAAATAATATTGAGATTACATTTTGATATTTAGTTTGTTTTGGCATTTTTGAGAAAAGAACTGAGAAGGAGAAAGTTAGAGATAAAAAGGCGAGAGAAGAGATGGGTAGGGTAAAGGAAATGTGAGATTGGAGGAGAAGAGAGAAAAAGTAAGATGTTGTAGGAGAGGGGAGAATTATTGAGGGAAGAGTAGAGAGGTGGTCAGAGAGGAAGACGAGAGGCGAGGAGTAAAGTGGTGTTGGGAGGAAAACAAGAGAGGCAAGGAGTAAAGTGGTGTTGGGAGCTGATGAGAAGAGAGGGGAGGAGTAAAGTGGTGTTGGGAGCTGATGAGAAGAGAGGGGAGGAGTAAAGTGGTGTTGGGAGAAGAAAAATGGAGGGAGGAGTAAAGTGGTATGGGAGAAGAGTAGGTCACATGTTGCTGAAAAGAGGGGACGTGTAAGTGGAAGGATTATTTGGTGGAGAGTGGATAAATGATTAGAGGGAGGTAGGTAAGAAAAAGTTAAGTGAGGAATAAAAGGGAGCAGAAGCGTGGATTGATGACTGTAACTGTCTCCGTCATAGTGAGGATGAGTCACTCTCTGTGTGATGATCGGGGTAACTGTCTCTTTCCGTCACAGTGAGGATGAGTCACCCTGTGGAATGATTGTGTTTACTGTCTCTCTCCGTCAAAGTGTGGATGAGTCATTCTCTGTGTGATGATCGGAGAAACTGTCTCTCTCCATCACTGTGGGGATGAGTCAATCTCAGTGATGATTGTGATAACTGTATCTCTCTCCGTCACAATGAAGATGAGTCACTCTATGTGATGATTGTGATAACTGTATCTCTCTCCGTCACAATGAAGATGAGTCACTCTATGTGATGATTGTGATAACTGTATCTCTCTCCGTCACAATGAAGATGAGTCACTCTATGTGATGATTGTGATAACTGTATCTCTCTCCGTCACAATGAAGATGAGTCATTCTCTGTGTGCATGACTGCATGTGCAACATGCATGTGTGGGTGTGATCCAGGTATATGTCTGCAAAAAGTTAAGGTTAGCTTTAGGTTACAGTATGGTAAGGGCCATGATTAGAATTAGGGGACTGAGATTGGTTGCCTGGTCCCGAAATCCCGACTTAGATTAGATCCCGACTCACACACCTAAACACAAAACCCTTTGTGTTTAGGTGTGTGAGTGCAGATCTAACAGTTACTCCCAGGGCTCTCTCATCCAGCTAAATGTTAGAGGTGACAGGTCATTATTGAACTATTTTGAATCAAATGGCCAAATAAAAGAAGAATTGTTCACATATCAATACGTTATTGATAGGTCATTTATAGATCTATTCTTAGCCTGATCAGTGTGTATATAATATCATCTGTACCAACATCTGGAACAATAATGTCCATATTGACTCATGCTTCCTAACTCGTCACGTGTTTATATCCTCTCCTGCATTCCGTCTTCACGCGTTCGTTCTATTTTGTGTTTCGGTGCAAATCTGTTTACAGCCTAGACTCATTCAGGCTGCACGCACACGGTTATCATCCCTGACACTTTCAGCGCACGCTGCCTACCCCCGCGGTGTTGCTGTGGTGGTGTTGGAGGCTGGACCATCCGTAAAACGTAATGACGGCAGGTTGCCATGGAAATTACCTTACGCCGCTCAGTTCATTACCGGCTCACTGGGAGAGAAAACAGGACGAAAAATAATTTAAGCACCGAGCGCCAAAGACAGCTCACATACCCAAGCCCTTATAACCAACGCACTTGCGGAATCGACCGACCAGACAAACAGACGAACTGGAACCTGGACGGACCTCAATCAAATTAAGTAAATTAGTTCAGAAGCAAGAGAGACTATTAATTAACCAATACATTTAGATAAACTTAAAAAGAAATAGGAATGAAATACTTTCTTTTTTGAATCGACTCGACTGCAAGTGGACAGACGGACTGGAGCATAGGCTAAGACGTAGCCCTTGCCTTAACACCAGACAGGGTAAAATATAAAGCAAGACAGTCTCCTACCTTCTAGGACCAGATCCAGGTGAGTTTTCCTCTTATCATAATCATCATTTGGAGAGGAGAGTTTGATCATCTAGTTAAGGCAGATTGTTGATATTAAATCCACCATTAGAATTGTGTCCCTAAAAAGCAACTTTTTGATTCAGAGTAATATATGGTATGCAGTGGGTACCCCAGAACTAGATAACTCACTGGCTTAAACCATGGTTTCCCAGAACTCTGACTGTGGCCAAGGTAATCATCTAACTCTATGTATTTCTCAGTAATTTAGTAACCAGGAGGTACCTTTGTTAAACCCGTTAGTTTCTGAATTGTGCCCATTCAGTTTGCTGATGAGAGGGGATTTGCACGCAGCTAGGGATGAGTCACACTGGGCTGTTTGAATGGGAGGGGTGCAAAAGCCTGCAACCTCATCTGCTCTTCTCTCTTCCTTTTTTAACCTTTTTAGAGCAGAGATAGTTAACCTTTTTCTTTAGAGATTGTTAAGAATCTTTCAGTTTAGTTAATTATTGTTTGATTGTCATCTTAGTCTTTTGCAGGACAAAACGTCATTATTGAAATTCTAATGAATCACAGGAATCCATGTGTGTGTGTGTGTGTGTGTGTATGTGTGTATGCATGGCATTTTTGCACTAATAACTATGTTATATAACAGGCAGATGCATTGTTATGGTAGTTTGTTTTCTAAAGTGTATATAATCTGTTTTTACTGGTCAATCTGTCTGTCCTGGTCTGTCTGTCTAGGTCTATCTGTCTGTCCAGGCCTATCTGTCTGTCCAGTTATATCTGTCTGTCCTGGTGTATATGTCTGTCCAGGTCTATATGTCTGTCTAGGTCTATCTATCTGTCCAGGTCTATATGTCTGTCCAGTTATATCTGTCTGTCCTGGTGTATATGTCTGTCCAGGTCTATATGTCTGTCCAGGTCTATCTATCTGTCCAGGTATATCTGTCTGTCCTGGTGTATATGTCTGTCCAAGTCTATATGTCTGTCCAGGTATATCCTCATCTTTGCCTATCTGTTGCCACACATCCGTAATTAAAACCTTGACATTCTATGAACATTAAAACACAAATACAGACTCGAACTGAGATGTGGTGAGGATGACTCATGTTTAACCCTTTCTCTTTGGAAAGATACACTATCAGCACACACTCAGACACACAAACATACACTGTTTTATTCACCATGATATGTGGAAAACCTTTATTATTTGTAATTATAGAGAACGCATATGTCTCTCTTTCTTCTAGTATTCTCTCTCTATTCTCTCCTCTTATACTTGTGTCTCCTTCACTATTTACTCTCTTTTTTTAGCCTGTTCATCCACAATATTTATGTGCAGTGAAATCAGCCAACTGTCAGATAACCTAGATCATGTGTCTATTAATATGTTCCAGAGACATCACGTGTCATCAATATGTTCCAGAGACATCATGTGTCATCAATATGTTTCAGAGACATCTTGTGTCATCAATATGTTCCAGAGACATCATGTATAATCAATATGTTTCAGAGACATCATGTGTCATCAATATGTTTTAGAGACATCATGTGTCATCAATATGTTTCAGAGACATCTCGTGTCATCAATATGTTCCAGAGACATCATGTGTCATCAATATGTTCCAGAGACATCATGTGTCATCAATATGTTCCAGAGACATCATGTGTCATCAATATGTTCCAGAGACATCATGTGTCATCAATATGTTTCAGAGACATCATGTATCATCAATACGTTTCAGAGACATCATGTATCATTAATATGTTCCAGAGACATCATGTATCATCAATATATTTCAGAGACATCATGTATCATCAATATGTTTCAGAGACATCATGTATCATCAATATGTTTCAGAGACATCATGTGTCATCAATATATTCCAAAGACATCATGAGTCATCAATATGTTTCTTTGTTTGTTTGTGTATTACATTAACATAACTAACATGTCCTCTTCTCCCTGCCTCCTCTCATGCTTTACCCCTCCTCTAATATTTTACCCATCCTCTAATGCTTTTCCCATCCTCTAATGCTTTACCCCTCTAATGCTCTTTCTCATGCCTACCTGTCACCTGCTTTACCTTCCTCTCCCCCCCCCCCCCACCGTCTCTCCTCCCTCCTCTCCCCTCTTTTTCCTGCTCCCTACATTCTCTCTCCAGGCCATCAGAATGTCTAAGTCAGATGATGGTAACAGTAGTGGAAGTAGCGGCTGTCTGCAACGCTTCCACAGCCTTTCTGCACAACAAATTAAGGTTCTAGATCAGGTTTTGTCTGAGATTGTTCCTATCCATGGCCGCGGGAACTTCCCCACGTTGGAACTACGTCCTCGCGACATCATCGCTTCTGTTCGATCGCAGCTGCAGGCGCGAGGCATTGGCGTCCGTGACGTGCGTTTGAATGGGTCGACTGCAAGCCACGTTCTGATCCAAGACAATGGAACGTGCTATAAAGACCTGGACATCATCTTTGGAGTTGACCTGCCCCGGCAAGAGGACTTCATGGTAGGGTTAGGGTTGGCGGGTTAGGGTGTAAGGTTTCATTGTTTATATGTGTATGGGTTAAGGCTGATGGTTTGTAGGTTAGGGTCTATGGTTTAGGGCTTAGGGGTCAATTAGTTGTGGTTATGGTCTGCGGGTTAGGGTCTACAGTTTAGGACTTAGGAGTCAATTGGTTAGAGTCTATGGGTTAGGGTCTATGATTTAGGGCTTAGGGGTCAATTGTCTAGCGTTTGGTTTAGGGGTTATGGTCTGGTTTGGGGTTAGGATATAGGGGTTATGGTCTAAGTTTTATATAGAAATACAATGTTAGTGAATATGAGGCCAAGTTATTTTAAGGCTTTTTCCTGTAGATAATAGGAAGGAAGATATTTATATTTCATTTCCTGCAGTTCAGATGGGATGTTGCAGCATTGGTTGGTTAGGGTCTAGGGGTTAGGGTCTATAAGTTAAATCAAATATTAAGGTGTTGTTGAGCTGTTTGTTGGACTTCCTGTCTCAAGTTCAGGGTCAAGGGTTAGGACTTATGACAGAGGTTAGTTATTAAATGTGTTATGTTATTATTTCAACAGGGATTAAGAAGAGCTGTTTCTGAACAGCAATTGTATTGTTATTATTTAATTTGAACTATTATTAAACATTATTGCTTCTATCTCTGATGCTTGCTTGTTAATAAAATGAAGTGCTTGCTGTTAGCATGGTGATTTGGCAATATTAGTTATGTCCATTCAAGATTGCTACTGAGATACTCTAATCTAGCTGTTCTTTAAGAAAATGTTTGGCTGTGGGTATAGGTCAGGGGTTAGAATTAGGGGTCAGGGGTTAGATTGTCAATAACAGAATATTGTTATTTCAACAGGTAATAAAGGAGGTGGTGTTGGGCTGTTTGTTGGATTTCCTGCCTCCAGGTGTGAACAGGGAGAGGATCAGCAGTGCCACTCTGAAGGAGGCATATGTCCAGAAGATGGTCAAAGTGTTTAGTGATCAGGATCGCTGGTCTCTAATCTCCCTTAGCAACAACAGTGGGAAAAACCTGGAGCTAAAGTTTGTCTCTGTGCTGCGCCGGCAGTTTGAGTTCAGTGTTGACTCCTTCCAGATTATTCTGGACAGCATGCTGGATGCATACCTCCGAGAGGAGGGACGTACACACAAAGCAAGTGACAAGGCTGAGAACATTGCTTCACCCAATCATAATACAGAGTATCTGCCTGAGGCACCGGCCTACTCAGTGGCAGACACAGAGAGGGTTAAGTCTTATGATAACCACTTGACAGACAAGACAGAACATTTGGGCCAGACAGAACACTCAAATCAAACGGTTCGATTGGTCCAGACAGAACACTCAAACCCCACAGAACACTCTGACCAGACGGAACCCTCGGACCAGATGCAATCACTGGGTGAGAATGAAAGCAAACTATCTGAGATACAGTGCCCCCTCCAACCAGCAGGGCCTGATACAAACTGCATGATGGAACACATACATTTTACAGATTTCAATGATGCAAAGATACACATGGAGGTGGAGAAGATGTGTGGGAGGTTAACGGTGATGTCATCACCCAAACAGACATTGTCCTCAGTGACTCGTAAATTGTCTCAAGGAGACACATCTTCTGAAGATGTTTCTGAAGGTGTTTCTGAAGACACATCTTCAGAAACAAAACAAATCACAGAAATTGTAGCTAAGTCTAACCCATTCACAAATATAGAAGCAGAAACACATCCAGTTACAGAGTTAGAAGCAAAAACACAACCAATAAGAACCGAGACAGACCCAATCCAGCTCAAAGACCCTGTCCACTTCAAGGAGCCAGTCCATTCCAAAGACTCGATCCACCACAGGGACCCAGTCCATTCCAAAGAACTTGTCCACATCAAAGAGTCAGTCCATTCCAAAGAACCTGTCCACATCAAGGAGTCAGTCCATTCCAAAGAATCAGTCCACCTCAAGGAGCCTGTCAATTTCAACAAATCTGTCCACCTCAACAATCCAGCTCATCTGAAGGGCCCAGTCCATCCCAAAGACACAGTCCAACTCAAGGACCCAGTCAAGAGTAGTATTGCTAGTGAGTCCAGCAGTAGGCGGTCTGTAATGGTGGTCCTAAAACATTTATCTCCAAAAGTCCCCCGTAGGATGCGCCGGAAGGTCAGCCCTGCCCCTTCCATGGCCCCAAAACCCAGCACTAACCTGTCCTCTTCCCCAACTCCATTCGGTCCCCGCCCATTCTCATCTGACATGGACTTTACAGAATCTGCAACTGTTCTTCACCCTACCCTACCCCAGTCAACAGTTACCCAGGTTGATCTGTTAAACCCCACCACAACTCAGTCAGCAGTTACCCAGGTAGAGCTGTTAAACCCTACCACAACCCAGTCAGCAGTTACCCAAGTACAACTGTTAAATCCTACCACAACCCAGTCAGCAATTACCCAAGTACAACTGTTAAATCCTACCACAACCCAGTCAGCAATTACACAAGTACAACTGTTAAACATTACCACAACCCAGGAAGAGCTGTTAAACAGTACCCCAACCCAGTCAGGAGTTACCCAGGTTGAGCTGTTAAACACTACCCCAACCCAGTCAGCCGTTACACAGGTTGAGCTGTTAAACCCTACCACAACTCAGTCAGCAGTTAACCAGGTTGAGCTGTTAAACCCTTACCCAACTCAGTCAGAAATTATCCAGGTAGAGCTGTTAAACATGACCCCAACCCAGTCACCAATTACCCAGGTAGAGATGTTAAACACGACCCCAACCCAGTCAGCAATTACCCAGGTAGAGCTGTTAAACACGACCCCAACCCAATCAGCAATAACCCAGGTAGAGTTGTTAAACACGACCCCAACCCATTCACCAGTTACCCAGGTAGAGCTGTTAAACCCGACCCCAACCCTGTCACCAGTTACACAGTTTTTAAAAACTGTCCCCCCGTCATGTTCTCTCTATATATTCTCAGAACCTCCAGATTCAAAGCCCACATCCCAGACCCTTTCTCCCACTCTCTGTCTCTCAGTGTCTCCTCGTAACTCCTTTTCCACTCAGATTTATGACCTCTCCCCTCCTTCATCCAACCTTTCCCCTCCTTCATCGGACCACTCCCCTCCTTCATCCAACCTCTCCCATCCTTCATCCGACCTCTCCCCTTTGTACCACCAATGTTTCACCACTCCTCCCAACTCTCTCACTACTTTCAACTGTCTTTCCCACACTCCCTTTAATCCCTCCCCTCCTATTTCTGTTTCCCCTCCTCCCATTTCTCTCTCTCCTCCTCCCATTGATTTGTCCTCTCCTCCCATTTCTCTCTCTCCTCTTCCAATTTCTCTCTCTCCTCCTCCCATTTCTATCTCTCCTCCAATTTCTGTCTCTCCTCCTCCCATTTTTCTCTCCCCTCCCATTTCTCTCTCTCTTCATCCCATTTCTCTCTCCCCTCCTTCCCTTCTCTCTCCAACTCCATTTTTCATAACCATACCTATCCAGGCTCTACCCTCTGTAGACTCAGAGACTCTGAGACATTCTGAGAGAGCGATATCAGAAAAGATATCAGAACATATGTCTGACAGAGAGATATTAGCACAGACATCAGAACATATACCAGAACAGATATCTCTCTGTCCATTTGAGTACAGTGAGAATGAGCAGTTCAGACCCTCAAGGTTGATACATCTAGTCCCACAGATTTACCCTTCACAGGAGCCAGACAGCCAACAATATCCTTTACAGGAGCTGAAGAGTCAACCAGAACCTGTACAGGAGATAGAAGGTAAACCAGAACCTATTCAGGTGCCAGACAGCCAACCAGAACCTCTACCAGACCCAGGTAGCCGGTCAGAATTAGGCATGACCACCATGGAAGTTCCTCCCAGCTCCCAGCTCCTAGAGCCCCTTATTCTCAAACACTCACTTCGGAACCCCTCTTTAGACTCTGTTTCTCTTTCCCCACCCTTTCCCATCTTAGAGAGCTCAAATAACTTACCTTGGAACCTCCCAGAGTTGGTTGGTTCCTTGCCTGAGGAGATTGCCAAGGACCTCTCTAAACATTGCGAGGACTTTAAAGTGTGCAGTCTGGTGCTTGAGTGGAAAGAAACCACTGAATCAACGTATACAAAATTCCTACCAGAGAGTATGTACAGGGTCTTTGAGGCATCTATATCAGTGCCAAAAGCAAATAAAGTTACTGAGACGTTTAACAAAAAAAAGATTAGTAGGTGGTTGTCTAGAGGAGTCCTAACGGAGAGCATGATGCCTGTGGGAGTAGACTTTAAGGTGCCTGCTATAGAGGTGTCGAGCCAAATACCTGGGGACCCCAAGATGCCTGCTATAGAGGTGTCCAGCCAAATACCTGGGGACCCCAAGGTGCCTGCTATAGAGGTGTCCAGCCAAATACCTGGGGAC
>JACXGK010008121.1:0-23371 GCA_016801125.1 Novumbra hubbsi
CATAGGTCCTGTAACTAGGTAGAGGGGGCAGAGTTCCTCACTTGTCCTTTATTTATCCAGGTTTTTCTCATTACATAAATATGCCTTTTACAGCAGGGACCTATTCAACCTTTAAAGGTACCTAGGGCTTATAATACACCAAATTATAAACTAGCTATTTGCTTGGATGTGACTGTGCTTGGACCTAATGTCCTCTGGAGTGGGTTGAACTTGGCTCTTACTGCCGGTCCCGTTGTAACACTCAATCTCAGGTTCATGCTGAATAATGGCTAATGGAGATAATGTGTACTGTTTGTGTATGTGAAGCACCAATATATGGTCTTTGATAATGCGTAAAGAATGATGTTTGAGTCAAGAACCTAAATCTGTGGTAATGCTGGAACCTTCTCAAGTTCAGAAACATGACCAATCCAGGACACTATGGCAGTAATCATACAGTAGGTCTTCCTTTATTACCTTGGAACACCGGGCATGATGTGTATTAACTAAGCCCAAGTGCCAGGAAAGAGGAAATGCACTAGATGGAAATGGCTTGTCTTTCATCTTTTTCTTTGATCTGTCATTCCAGGCTTTCTTTTCATCCACCGTTGGTTTTGGTATGACCGACCTGGGTCTCCACTGTGTAAACATCTAGCCGGGTCAAACTACCCCGCTGCTCCCAGCCACCTTTGCAAACCTTCAGGAAGGGGAGCCAAGATGGTAGATTGAGACCTCTTCATTGGCTGGTGAGAGGGTCGTACAGTGTGATGCATGGTCCTCCTGGTTGCTTGTAGTGTTGGTGAGGCACTGAGAATACAAGGGTTATAGGTTGCATTCCCGAAAGGGCCACAGGTGTCGAGTTTGAGGTGAAGTTGAAGTATCTGGCGTAGAAGCACTTTCTGCCAATGACTGAAAGTATGTGGGAGGGATCGTCCAAGCAGAGCCGAAGCCCCCAAGGCGGCCAACGGAATGGCTCCACCGATGCCCAATGATCTCGACAGTTCTATTTCGGGAAAAAAAACTGAAAAACATTTGGTCCACGGTTGATTTAATACCTTAAAGGGAAGGAATGGCAACGTTTGAAAAATGTGTCTGTGTTGGTGAACCTTCTCGTGACTTGATGTGTTGAACTGTGTGTCAAAGTGTGCACTTCCCTCACTCTGGTGTTTTGGCTGTGTTTACGCAGATCCATCTGTCATGTGTTGTTGCTTAGGAGGGGCTTTTTATATAGTAGGCTCCTACATGCAAGCCTAGTCTCAGGATCAGAGATTTCATGGAATGTATATCTCCTATTACACAATCGATTATACAGCACGCATTTGGTATGTTAGCCGTTATTTCGCTTTTATTTATTTGGTATATTTGCTGCTTTCAACTGTTTTATTTAGAGCTGCAGGGAGTGGGAAGGATGGATAACCTTGTGCTCAACCTTTCTGGGCGTTGGAACAGAACGTTCGACACGTTTAGGCACATTCTGGAAGGTTTAGGCACATCTTTCCAGTGTCCCCTTTGAGAGTAATTACATTTAGAGTACACATCTATGTACTAATCCAGTGAGGTGTAGAACGTATTACAGCACTGGTAATACGTTATTAGTGTGCGCGTTGCAGAGAATATGTTAACTGATGATAGAGAGCCTAATTTCAAATGATATCTGCCAGAATCTCACAGCAGGGGACCATCCTTCTCATTCAATTGAATTATTTCCCCCCGTTTACATTATAACACGACAAAGGATGTTCTTACCTTTCGTTCATTCCCTCCCTCCCTCCATCTGTCTCTCTCTCTCTCTTTATCCCCCTGTCTCCCCCCTATCTCCTTGTCTCCGTATTTATAGTTCAGTTTGGGTTATGCGAAGCCAGCACAGAGATATGGATTTTTCTCTCAGTTCACCTGAGTAGCGGACGGGCCCAGTCTTACACCGGGGTGGGGGAGGGATGAGATAAGGAGAGGGATGAGAGAAGGAGAGGGATGAGAGAAGGAGAGGGATGAGAGAAGGAGAGGAAGGAGAGGGATGAAAGAAGGAGAGGGATGAGAGAAGAAGAGGGATGAGAGAAGGGATGAGAGAAGGAGAGGGATGAGAGAAGGAGAGGGATGTGACGGTCGGGGTGTGAATGAGTCAAATGAGAGAATCTGTGCCAGGATAAAAAGCCCTCTGAAAACACACTCGCTCACTTCACGCTCGCACCGACCTCATCCATCAAGACGTCAGCGCTCCTTAATACTTAATATGAAGTGCTAACAGGTCGCTCCCAAGTCCTTGATAAAAATACATCCTCCACCTTTCAAACTCCGGCTTCGCGGTACTGTCCTTTCTGCTCGTTGTGCAAAACGAATTAGTCAGGAGAAGCTGGCGTGATGCAGGATATGAATGTCACTACGATGTGGCATGTGTTCCATTTATGACCAGTTACCCCCCGTTTCCAGGTGGAAAGAAACAGAAACAGGAAATGGTTTGCCAAGGACACTGGAAAAGCCTCAGACAGTGATTATAATGATGATTCAGACATTTCTATATTTAAAACATTGTCTAGAGAAGCAGTTGTTCCAAAGACCTGTTATTAGGACGTCACGAATGGCCAGCAAACAATAATTAGCTGCAGTTTATTGGCTGCATACCAGAAATCTCAGAGATACCTTGTTGCTCATATAAACTGGTTACTAACTGAATCAAAGCATTTAAAAGTTATGTGATGTCATACATGTAGTAAACTGTCTCATATAACACAGTTTTCAGCCAAAAAGCATTCAGGATTCGAACCACCTGGTTTGTACTCTTTATACTAAACATCTACATGAATGTTCACCTTGTTAAAACGTACAACCTTTAGTTTAGATTGTAGTCAGTGCCTGGAGTTTTCCCCCGACAAGGAAAGCCTCTGGTTCCTCAAATCTCTGGTTCTTTCGTAATAACATCCTGTTGAAGGGATGTGATTACCTGACGCATCGGTGATTGGACCTGTGTTCGTCCAATCCGGCACGAGCCCGGTACTTAAAACACTGGTCGTCTGCGTTACTCACCACAAACAGACGCACTGAGTCATGTTTTTATGAGTCTCTGGTTCGTGTTCCTCCCTTCATCCCTCTCATCCCTTTTTCCTCCTCCAAGGCCGTGCTCTCCTGACTCCTCCCCCTGACCACGGCTTCCGACGGAGTATTCACATTCTGGAACGTTAAAGCCCGAGGCCGAAGGTTGAAAAACATATCTGTGTTGAATATTGTGCATCGATAAAATATCTGTTCTTTTATTTATTTACGTAGAGTGTTTTTTACGACCTTGCGTTACACACAGAATACGCGCTTGAATTCTGCTCCGCGCAGTCGATATGCGATACGCCTTTTAGAAACATGTTCTCAACCGCCCTCTGTGCCTATGGGACCAAGACAGGCCGCGTTTCATTCAACAACCCTCAGTAAATTATACGGTAGCCTGAGCTTTTGAGGGTTAAGGCTGCCCAATGTGGAACGCCTAACCCTGGAACTGAGGAACTGTTTGATTAAAACCCATGTCTAGACCACAAAGCATTATGGGTATGTCGTCTTCCAAGGATATATGGCTGTTCAAGGGGCCTGCACGTCCTTGCGGGTCTTTCAGACAAGGCTCGGGCTGACCAATAAGGGTGCCCATTGTCTGGGGCCAGGGATAAAGGGCTACTTTATGAACCGGAGCCGAGAGGGAGGGAGAGAGAAGTGGAGGGAGTGGGGAGAGAGAGGGAGAAAGAGAGACCGAGCGGGGAGAGAGAGGGAGAAACAGAGAGGGGGGGAGAGAGAGGGAGAAACAGAGAGGGGGGGGAGAGGGAGAAACAGAGAGGGGACAGAGGGAGCGATTTGAGCATGTGTTTTCCATCCACGGAGAGGCACTGGAAACACACCTACGCTTCGGACACAGGCGTCGTTCTTGCTCCGCGGTGCCGGCTTACAATCGGGCACTTCACAGGACGGGCCGGCCCCGTGTCCTCCCTCCGGGCGCGGGTTGATACTTTTGATACTTTTTTTTTTATCCCCACAGCCTGCCGCAAGGGACCAGGAGAGAGAGAGCAAGAGCTATATTTAGGAGGAACCAAGCGCACTCTGGTCCGTTCGTGGGACGCGTCCATCGCAGGCTTCCGCGACGGGGCGGATTAGCTGCGGGGTCCAGGCGTGTTTATAGAGAGAGACTTGGGTGGAGGAGAGGGAAGCTTAACCAAGACAGACAGAAAGACAGTGATAGAGAGATGCGGGATTCGAACCGTGAGCCTTGACTAGCTCAGGGGCTACAGTGGGCAGCTTCGAACCCGGCACGTGGTCTCTTTGGTTCACATGGAGTGTCTGGTTCAGTTTCGCCCGCGCTACATCCGGGGTCCTGGGCGACCGCTTTGTCTCCTCCGTCTGACCCGAGAGCCCCTTGTCCAGGGCGACAGACGGTTGTTTGTGCGCAGGTGTGAGCGTGCTAGAGAATGACTGTGTTCCCCATCTCACCACACCGGGTTCAAAATGTGGTCGTGCTGATAGGCTGAATCCTGTGGTATATTAAAGCAATAACGCACAAGGGGGTGCGGATTATTGGCAATATTCTACGGATAACAGCTGTTCTTAGACACGACGCAACACGGAGAATGTCAAATATGTGAAGTAAATTAAATGCAAGATGTTTAAAGACGCACAATCTGCTTCTTTCGTTATTTTTAGAATAACATGCTTTTATCACATTAGACATCCAAGAAAAATGGCATTAGCAAATGCACGCACACTGCCTGTACACAAGAGGTAGGCAGCAAATGTCCGCCAGCCTTCAAGTACCACACTCCTACCCATTTAATGCCCTTTTAATGTATCCTCATATTTCCGGTGACTTATGCCGGGGCTCTTTGCCAACCCTGTTTACCTTCAGTCTAACTGCCCGTTATCACGAGATACATGGCCAATGAACGATTTCCTGTGCTGCTTCTTTCTCTCTCTCTCTCTGTATATATTTTTTTCTCTTTCTGACCGTTTCTGGGCCAGTTTTTTCTTCCTCTCTGTGCTACTCTCTCTGTTTTTCTTTAAAAACGCACGGGGGCTGCTGATAAACTCAAGGTCTTCTCAGGCTGAAGGCTGAATTGCTCTCAGAGCCGTTAAAGAGGCAAGCTGCATTTGCTGCACACACGTCTCTACTGATTTATTAATACACGGCCACTGAACATAAGTTGTAGATGCCCGTGGGCTTAGTTCAACGGTCACACCACATGTAAACAAGCAGCGGAAAGAAAGGATCGTTTCAAGTTCTGTTGTGGTGTTTATCGAAGGAAAATCTCCTTGTCCGAGAAAACAATGGATAGTCCTTTTTTGGGGGGGGGATTGCATAGCGTTTCACTAAATAGACGTTATATAGCGTTAAAGCTTGGTTGGATTGAATTGGGTTAAGGAACGGTAAAGCCCCTGATAGATAATGTAGCTCAGCCTATGGAGAAGAAATACCATTACACTAAGGGTTTTGTGTTTCTACTGGTCTTCATTAAAACACAACGCCCCAGGCGTTGAAGTGAACAGAACTGCAAACAGATTACTACATTTTCAGTGAAATAGAAATATACCTGGGTATATAAAGGTAATCTGCAGTGTTTTAGAATGTATTTTGAATGTCTGGTGATTTGTGTGATTATTAATCTACTAATAGCCTTAACAGATTCCAGTCAACGTTAGTTCCTGGGGGCCCAGCATGTAGGATCCTGTAGGATTATGTCTCTAGATATCTAGGGGACCCAACTCATAAGACCATGTCTGCCTATATCATTGTTGCAGCTGTCAATATCCACCTGCCTCCCCCAACATACATACATTGTGTTCCTTAAATTGTATTTTACCAGTTAAACATAAATAACTATCTAATCTTTAGCAAGCCGCTTATGAAAGGATTAACATAATGAACTAAAACATATGTTGATTTCTGAGTAAAAAAAATAAATGAACATAAACTCACTGAACCTTAACTTTTTTGGTTTATTGTATTTTCTTAACAAGATCCAAACAAAAGATTCAGCTTGAAACGATTAAAAAAACGAATCTCATGAAAATGCTCTTTAGAATAGTTGTCTTTACTGTATGAAACTTTACACGTAAAACCACAAAGGACATGTAAAAAGAAAACCCACAAAGGATATGTAAAACAAAACTCAAAGGATTTATAAAAAAAAAAAAAAAAACTCTCATTTAGTCTTCTAAAATTGTTTATAAAACCTCAAAGGACCCCTCCTTAACTTTCCTCATAGAATCACCAATGACTTTTCTACAACTTCATCAAATGACTACTAAAAAATATTTTACAAAACACCAAATACCCTATGACGTCACTCATACAAACAACCTTGCAAATGATTCCCGACGTTTCCTTAACGTTTCTCACGAAACCCCCAAAGGACTTTTTCTGCGACTTTTCTTGTGTCAATACCCACACATGACTACTCCATATAAAACGATGGCTTATCACACTTCAATGATGTGAAGTCATGTTGAAATAGCATTGGTTTGCCGACCACTAGGACGGGTATCAATGGCTCCTCTCATGCCGCCAGCTAACTCTCTGTTAGTGTTAATGAATAACGGTTCAGTAAACAGCAGTGCTGTCTGTCCGTTTATTATCGCTACCTCTTCAGCTGGAAAGGCCTTGAACCCAGCTTCTCACACGGAGGTTCACACCATTAATTAGATCCCAGCTGTCTCTCTCTCTCTAGAGCTCTCCTTCTTTCGTTTCTGTCCCGTTCCCTTCTTCTTTTTTCCCCGCTCAGCTCGTAATGGAGAGTGAATTTCCAGCTTATCCGCGCCTCCCTCCTCCTCCAGGTCAAATGCGTTAGCTTACACGCAGCCAGGGGCTGGGGAGGTTTTGAGGATAGTGGTCTTATGAGGATTTGTGCGCGCGTGTGTGTGTGTATCTGTGTGTGTGATGTATTGCTGGTGCTCGTCCCAATTACCCAGACAATCTTTCTATTACAGATTATCCCATTTTAGCCCTTTCGCCTCTCTCTGGCTTTCCCTCTCAATTGGATTACATCTTCCCCGATAGGCAGGCTGGGCTTTGGGGGAAAGACCTTCAGCTCTGGTCCAGAATCCCTTCTCGAAACAACGTGACGACCAAGACACCGGCAGAACTCTTCCTCTGACGCGTGTTTAACCGGGCCGGTGATTTTGAAGGAACCGGTATGGCACGACGATCCCCACACCTGACCGATGAAACCGAATCGTACACGACGGGGATGGTCGCCCAAGGCTACACTTCCCCGTTCCCTCTTTTATTTTGGACTTTGAAGTAATGCAATGGTCCTGAAATAAACTGTTTCTATACGGAAGGCCTCCCTGTCCGGTCTCAGTAACTACCCGTTCCTGTTTTCCCTCCACACCCTTTCGAGTTTGGACTGCCCCCCCTCCCCCTTCCCTCCCTTTTTGGGCTTGTGGTCTGGCCGCGTGGCTTAAAGGTTGTCCTGGCTCCAAGCGTGGAAACTCTGAAAAGTGTAGCGCTAGGCTGATTTAGGTACTGCTAGTGGGCTTAAGATCCCCCCCCCGCCTCCCTGAGCTCGATTGTAAGTTGTCTGGCCTACTTTTCTACCTTTAAACTAGAACAGAAAGCTGCAGTTGGTAACCTGAAGCCGCATTCCCTGCTTGGTTCAGGCGTTTGATGTGGCGCTTGTTTCAAGTCGGAGGCCAGAGCGGTCAGTATTCCTGGAAAGGTTCCATCTATTCTCCCAGGGCATCACTTATTTGTTTATCTGAAGCTTTGGTGGATATGTTTCTCTTGAGATACAGCGTAAAGCTTTCGTGAGTGTCCAGATGAAAAGCCAAACCAGAAAAACACGTTTTTTCATACTGCCACGATGCGGTCCCGCGGTGGCGTGTTCTTGCTACGAAGACGCCACTGTTGAGTTTTAGTGCTGAACATTTTTTTCACTGTCCAGTGTTTGTGAACCGGTTTGACCTCTCGTCAACAGGTTGTTTTCAACCATACGACTGCTGCTTGGCTATTTCCTTTGTCTCTCCATTCTCAAAATCCCAAGAAGGCGGCCATTTCTGAGACACTGAAACAGGCACGTCTTGTACAGACGATCGTACCGTCCTTCCAAGTTGATTAGATTGGTCGTTTTAACTTTGAAAAGGTGTAGCAAAACCGTGGCTAGTTGCCTGTCTGCTTTAAATAGCTAGCCACGGCTTGGTGACTCATTCCGTATGAGTGATCCGTTTTTCTGTAACTAATAAACTAGGCATAATGAATGAACAAACTAAGTGCTTAGCCACCTATCACATAGTGTTTGCTAGCTGTCACTGTACAGCGGCATGGGGCGGTCGTTGTAGTTCAGACATGGTGTGACGTCAAACCACGCAATTTTGAGCGATTCAGCCCTCTTGTCCTCTTATCAGGCCTCTTATGTTCAGTACCATTGTGGGAAAGGTTGCCTCAGTTTCACTCGAGTTTTTCTACACGACACAAGTTGTCACTGCTTGATGTCGTGCCCTTAGAAAAACTCACATTGCCAGCGCTTCTCACTTTCTTTCACGGCATTTGAGTTTTAAAATACTGTGTGTCAGTGGAGCAAACAGAGGATATAGTTAATCTGTGTGTGCTACAACCAGTGCTTCCACAGAAACATCTAGAACCGAAGGTCCATTAGGAGTTTCCACTACTCGCTTACGCATGTTTTCACGACTAGCACGGTATTGCCACTGAGTCTCTGGATTATCCTGGCATTCTAGCTACTTATCCTCAGATAAAAGGATTCTGTGAGTGAACTTTACAGTACTTTCAGAATCCCTTGGAGCCTTGTCGTGGGTTCCAGAACCAGGCCGGATGCAGGAGGAGGGGAGCCGGCGCTGGGGTGTTGTTACCACGTCCCGGCACCTGTTGCCGTGCCGAAGGGCGAGTTCCAACCGCGGGGCCGGAGCCTGACCACAAGTCTTATTGACCGAAGCAGAATGTGGCAAATATCTCCAGCAACCCAAATCCATACACAGCCCCACCCCCCCACCCCCGTATCGGTTCTGCAAGCTGCGTTCCATTAAAGTAACTGGAGGCGCCAAGCTGTGATTGGTCAAGATGAAATGTCGAGCTGACAATTTCATGTGATGATGCAACTGTGAACGATTGTTGTTTAGAGGGAGGGCTGGCTTGCTACTCGCTGAGCCGGGATCCCGGGAACCAGAAGTCTTTCTGTAGGAGGACAATAACCGGGACCTCTAATGCCTGTTCCTGATTGATTCTGGTTATTTCTTTGCTTCCTGAGTCACTCTGTCTTTTGTGTTGTGGACTGGCAGTGGGCTAATGTAGCCCAGTACCCTGTCTGTTTGTGCTGTTTTCACACTCAACTTCTATGGTCTTTGTCATCAGGCTACCAATGCCTTGTATGTGCTGGAGATGTAGTAGCATTAGCACATGTTCCCAGGTTGATGTGTGGATCATCTGTTTTCTTTCTCTTTCGTGTTCGTGTTGTGACGGAGCTGTAGGCGTGTAGCATGGCCTTGATTTATTTATAAATTGATATTGAACCAGGCTCGTGTTGGTTGGTTACAAGTAGAACGTCAATTTTGCTCTGACTATACCTGACAAGAAGATCACCCAATTAATTCTCCTTCCGCTCTGCCTCCCCCTTGCCCCCCCCCCCCTTCTACTTTTAAATGATCTTGTTTACAGCAAGTGCAAACAACTTTGCTGTAATTAGCAGAGAGGGCTGTTGTCTAGATACCCTATCGCCTTGACAGTACACACACTTGACCGGCGGAGACTCTTGTCAGAAGAGTAGGGAGTAGTGTGCAGTTTAGGATGCGTCAGTGGGAAATAAGATAAGGTGTCCTGCCCCACTGTTAGAAGCTACACAGGTTCATTATGTTAGCATTACAGCCAGTACACCGTGTCAGACAGCTGATCAAAGGTCATCTATTTCTTTCATTTCTTTTGTCGTCAAAAGCCAGAAAAAGTGATCTGATCGCGGATTTGTCCACCGCAATTGCCACGTCATGTTTGTCTCCCGCCGCCTCTCAACCACACCGCAGACCTCTTGACTTTACTCCCGATCCGTGCCCATATATGGCCGGCCTATTATTACACTGTGCATGATATGAAGAGGGGTCTCCTGGGGGTCCACGTTCCCCCTGTTGAAAGCGTTTCAACACCAACGCCCCGTCAAACCCCACCTCTGGTGTGGAATTGTTCCAATATGGCCGGGGTGACCGGTGAGGTGGCTCTGTGCACGCCGTTCTGTTCGGTGAGTGCTAACGACAGACTTAGTTGGAGGCTGAATTGTTTTTCTATTGTTTGGCGGACCCACGCAATATGGGGAGAATGAAAATTTTCTGTGTGTCCATTTTTGTTGCTAACGGACTCCTACAGTTAGTGGTCCAAAGCCTCGCGTCCTTATCCAATCAGTACGCCTCAGAATGCACATACTCGTTCTCTCCAGGCTTGTTACCAAGGAGACAGAGTCAAGTCTGGGATGTAGCCGTTTCAGCCGCGGTACCGAGTGAGGCTGCTGTGTGTTTTTTCCCCCGTCTTTTCTTTCTCCGCTCAATTGAGAGTTTTGTTCTTTATTCTCACCAGTTCTCCCGGACATCCAGCCCTCACACCTGTGCACACCTGTGCATTCTTCCCTGTGACCCCCAGCTTTTTTGATGAGGAGCAGTAAGGATTGTGTCTGGGGGAGGTTAGGAGGGAGCTTCAAGAGCAAAGCACAGGGGGAAAATCAGTCACGCAACCATTCTTTTTTCACTAGTAAATAGAGGCTTATTGGCACGCTTGATTTATTAAGTGTTGTGAACGGGGATGTTGGGGATCTCTAAGAAAGTAAACGTGATTTAAATTGCTGCAAACAGCTGGTTTCTGTGTCCCAAAACGCCCCCAAATCTTGACCAATCTCAAAGGGTACTTCCTTTCTCCAGCCAGCTTTATGCTCGGTGGTACTGGGTTATTGGAAATCCTACTGTTGTCTATTAACCACTGCAATCGTCTATTCTCTTATTGCTGTGCATTGGTCCGACAAATCTAGAGAGGTTGAAGACCCCTCTCCTTTCTCCTGTTATTTAGCTGAAACCACCATCATGTCCTTCACTTTAGATGAACACTCAGCAATTTTCCCTCTAAAAGACAAACCCTCCACTGGGATGCAGCATATTGGGCTTTCTGCTGTGACAGCGAAATGAGACTCAACTCCACCAAGACCCCAGAGACGGGAGAGAACCCCCAACGAGTTTTTGGATTATTTTATTCAAAAACATGCCCCCCTCACCATGATTGAAAACAGCTCTAGGGTGTTGGCTTCGATGTATGTATGTGTGACGGGCAGGAGAACACATAGTGAGGGATGTGAGATCATTCCCAGTTCCATTGATGTCCTTTGTCTTTGCTTTGAAATCTCCTTTTCACCTCACTCCAGAGGTTTTCAACTGAATTAAAGTCAGGGGATCCTGGCAGAGGCAGACTGGTTTTGGCCTGGATTCTCCAGGTACTTGATGGAGTCAATGTTACCATTGGTTACGGTAGATATGTTCTTCTGGCAACCATTCTATATCACTAGCTGGCATCTAAATGTAATTTTTTTGTTTTGGTCATCTTAATACATAACCGAATTCTACGATTGACCAACTGCGATTGTCCAATTCTCTTTAGAGAATGTTTTGCCACTTGAACCAACCTTCTCACTGTGCGTGGGAGCAAAATAAACATGCATTCTCTTCCATGCTGATTCATCACAGCTCTAGAATTGTTTTTATTATTGCACTAATAGTGGTGATGTATATATTAAATTTTGTGTAGCAATCATTTTATAGCCATTGGCTGATTGGTGGAGGTCAACAACCAATAGTCTAATTTAATTTCCCTTGTTAATAGATGACTAATGGATGACTAAGAAGGTTTAGCATGATTGTCACCTCATATTTATACCCCAGTGAAACAAGATATCATGGATGACTATTAAAGAGTTTCTAAAGTCTCTTACTTAAAAGGTAATTTATAATCGGAATATGCATCATATTGTGGCATGCATGTTTCTGAAAGAAATTATAATTTATTAAGGATTATTTTGGTTTTCTTTTAACTATTCTAATAGTTAAATTACATTTGGGTGATTATTTGAGGCTTTTTTGTGCCTATTTACCCAGGGAGTTAATAATTCTGGAAGACACTGAATACACATACAGTCCTGGTATTTAGGCTACCTATTTACCATCTTGGTTCCTTTGGGTCAGTGACACAGCGCTTTTGATGCCTGACAGATGTGTGTGGTCCATCCATCCATCCATCACACACACCCACATGGACACAACCCCTACACACATATATACACTTTCCTACTCTGTTGGTGTAGTTCCCTCAGTCTCTTTACAGTGTATCTATGCAGTGAATAGACACTCCTGTACCACCAGGAGCCCCTAATCCCTGCATGCATGATTTATCTGAGGGGTGAAAATGGATAAACACAACATGGCCGACACTCTGCCCGAGCTACCAGATGTCTCTGACCTCTGTCCAAGAGCGTCTGTGTGTGTGTGTGAGTGTGTGTGTGTGTGTGAAAGTGGCAGAGAGGGGATCCGTACGTGTGTCCTTGAAGTGCACCCATCAGTGCCACGGCATTGAGAATAAATCAGCTCCCATCGAGTACCCGTCGACACCGAAACACTGAGCTGCACCTGTCCCCGCTTCACCCCGCGGTCTTCTCCCAAGCCCCCCCCCCCCCCACGTCATGCGAACGCCCGGGCCGGCGCCGTGGACTGGGACGCTGGATTCGGGCGTTACTGAGCGGGCCCGGCTGTGTCTGTCCACGAGTCAAGTCGGCTCCTCCCCTCTCAGAGTCCTAACCAATCGCGCTTCACTCCGCAGATGCAGATTCTTGACAAGTTCCCAATCGAGGGAGGGCAGAAGGATCCCAAGAAGAGAATCATCCCCTTCCTCCCAGGTACGTCTTCCTCTTTCTACCCCCATCTCTCCGTTCTTCATCTCTCCATTCCTCCCCCTCCGTTCCTCATCTCTTTGTTCCCCATATCTTTGTTCTCTCTCTCTCTGTTCCCCATTTCTCTATTTCTCCATTCCCCCTCTCTTTGTTCCCTCTCTCAATTCCCCATCACTCTGTTCCATATCTCTCCGTTATCTCGTTTATCAAAGGCCTCCATCGGTCCTACATAGCCCTCGACTTTAAACCCTGACAGTTGGCGACGATGAGATCCAATTGCAAGTCGTTGCCGGGTGGGGGGTGGGCATAGCAGACAGACTGTGCCTTAAACACGCGCCATGACAGTGGATTCACCCACAGCGCTGACTCGACAGCAAGTTACACCGCATCAGTTTTCTGTGTGTGTGTGTGTCACTATCTTGCCAGTGTCTGTCCAGCATTATTTATCTGCCTGTCCATCAAATGGACTTGCCATATGAGGTGCAGCATCAAGCCAGTACTGGCATTGTGTGTTCTGGCGAGTGTGCATGTGTGTGTCCGTGTGTTTTTCTGTGTATGTACGAGGTTGTGTACGCGCGTCTCCCGCGTTGGAGGGGAAATACACAACGCGAATATGACAGAAAGAGCTAGAACAACGGAGCCAAACGGAACGCAAGGGACATGGCGAGGCGTCCGTCTGTTTACTTTGGTTGGGGGTATGTTTGGCCCCGGCAACGACCACGCCATCTCCCTTCCCCACCAGGCTAACCACCAAACATCCATTTTGTAACGGCTCCGCTCACTTGTCTTCATTGGCTTTGTGCAGCGAGATCACGATTAGGCTGTGGTTCACAGGCGTTATATAAGTAACTATACCGGTACTGTTGAAACTGTGTCTGATGTATTCAGTTCCTTTTTAGATGTTGGCTTATGCAAGTCACTTAAAGTAGCAAAACTATTTTAACTTTTTCCCACATTGTGTAATAATAATGAACACATCAAAACTATGGATAGCACATATGAAATCATGTAGTAACCCAAACTTTTTTAAACAATTCCAAAAAACATTCATATTGTACATTCTTCCAATAAGCCACCCTTTCCATTCTAGACAGCTTTGCACTCTTTATATTCTCTGAACCAGATTTGTGCATTTCAGTTTACAGTTGTGCCTTTCCTTCTGAGCGTGTTTAAGACAATCAGTGGTGTTGTGACAAGGTAGGGCGGGCATACAGGAGGCCATCATTATGCCTGTACTGTAGTAGCTCATATTGTGACAAGAACAGCTCAAATAAGCAATGTGAAATGACAGTCATTATTATGACATCATTATTTTAAAACGGGTTCAGTCAATCCAGAAAATGCCCGCATCTTTGAACGTTTCTTCAAGTGCAGCTGCAAAAAACATCAAGCGCTAGGATGAAACCGGCTCCCATGAGCAGCGCTGCGGGTGGACCCAGAGTTACCTCAGAGGACATGTTCATTAGGGTGAACACTAACTCAGAAAGGCACATTTAACTGCCCCTCAAATTGCAGCCCAACTAAATGCGTCCCAAGTAACTGACACATCTCAACATCAACTGTTCAAAAACTGCCTGAAACTGGCCTCCGTGCTGGGGTACTGCATTATGTGACCTGGCCTCCACAATCACCCAACCTCGACCCAATTGAGATTGCTTGGGTAGGAGATGGATCGCCGAGTCAAGGAAAAGCGAGCATCAAATGCTCAACGTATGTGGGAAATCCTTCGAGGCGGCTCCAGGTGACTACCTCTTAAAGCTGGTCGAGAGAATGTCAAGATTGTGCAAAGCTGTCTTGATGGAAATGGTGACTGCTATGAAGAATCTAAAAAGTAAATTTGGATTTGTTGAACACGTTTTGGTTTGCTACATGATTCCAAAAAGCAATATTTCATAGTTTGTATTTTAAACTTTTCTTGACATTTTTTTTTATTTGAAAATTGTAAAAGTGAATGAACGGGTGTGTCCAAACTTTTGACTGGCGCTGTGTGTCTGTTTAAAGTTCAGTGCTACAGGTCATCATTACTGAATGCTTGGGCATGAGAACCCACACAGGCTCCTTCTGTCTACTCAGTCATCAGATCCCTCCCTGGACGGCGTTCTCCCCCCCGAGCCCTCAGACCGAATCTCAAACGCAAGGAGGCTGATTCGCAGCTAGAGGTCGGTGGACTCCCGGCTCCGGCCTCAGTCCGGGGAGAGAGACCGGCGACCGAGGCGCTCGCGTGGCGCTGACATCTAGTGGTGGTCTGGGGGAGGTGCGCCCGCGAACTGTACAGCGGCCGCCCACACTGTCGGGTCACGCCTGCAGCGGTGTTAAACACATGGCCTCTCTCTCCCCCTCTCCCAGGTAAGATCCTGTTCAGGCGGAGCCATGTGCGAGACGTGGCCATGAAGAGATTGCGCTTCATTGACGACTACTGCCGGGTAAGACGCACGGACGCCACCACCCCCCCCTCCACACACATATCGGCAGTCCCATGTTGTGTGGATTAGAGTGTTAATGGTCAACGTTGACGGAGTGGTTTTCTCTGCACACGGTCATGTGTCGGAGGGGGGGGGGGGGGGTTATCCGGCTCCAACAATGTGTCTTCAAATAAATAATAAAGTATGTTACTATTAAAAAGTGCGTAGCGAATTCACGAGGCACACTGTCATACTCAATGGTCTTCGGGGCTTTTGTTTCCTCTGTTCTCAACGTTTTTCAAAAGGGAATTGACCTAACTTCTGACTGCCCTACAAAAAAATAAATGACTTTGAAAGGCTCCCTATTCTCTCTAAAGCCAGATAAAGGCAATGCCCTTGGTTGAGAGTTTTTATTAACGGTTTTCTGAAACACCCCTTTGGTCTGTCAACACTTTGAGGAAAAAAAACCCCTCTTCTTATCACTTTTCCTTTGGTCCGCCTCTCACTATACTCTCTCTCTCCTCCATCGTTCTTCTTCTCGTTCCTTTCCCCCTCTCGCTTTCCCCCCTCACCTTCCTTTCGGCACGATGCCAGAGTCTCTATCACCATGCTACCGAAGGCCACAGATATAAACAAACACGGGAGCTTGATTGAAATATGCACACATAATGTGGCTTCTGAGGTGGGGGGAGGCCTTCAAGTAGTCTGTCTTCATGAAGTCGGGATCCAAACCAGATTGGATCTCTAAAAAACATTTCTAAAAAACATTCTCAAATATTCAGGATATAGTTCTGAAACTCCAATGTAAAACAATATAAAATACAGTAATACATTGTAAGACATAAGGACCTAGTTCTTTATATCTATCAGTTTTCCACCAGCTTTTGTAATGTTTACTTCCTGTTTCCTGATTGTTGTCTCAAACCAAACAGCATTATCCAGAGGCCCTCCCAAGGGATTGTGGGTCAGTGGAGCCAAACTGTATCACTAGCTATCTTTTATACTCCTCCCCTGAAAATCAGTCATAATAAAATGCAAAATCACTACCACTTAATTAGCATTGTATTACTCTGTGTACCCCCCTGTATGTATGCAAATGAGCTGTTTTTACTCTCTGCTACACATTTGCATTGGTACGAACACTGAAATGTTGACGCATCTACCCTGTCGTTTCCCATAAATGATACACGAGGCTCGGTGGGTCATCATAAATCATGGATACGTTGTTAGATATGACCGTCCACCTGCCTAGTGGTCGACGTCTGGTGTATTGATCCGTTTCGGTAGTAATGCGACTTAGCCGGGGGGTCATAAAAAATGCATGTGCGACCTCGGTGGGATCGGCTGACATGTGATCTTTCGTTTAATTGGAGCCGAGCAGTCTGCCAAGGGTTCTGCCTTATTCAGTGACATTACCACACGGAGTACGTGTGCGTCCTCCATTACCTCCGTGGCACCCCCCGCTGCGTTTCCCCCATTCGAACAAGAGTGGCTTTGTGCGACGCGCGTCTTACAACAGATGTCCTCTCTCTCGCCCAACTCCCTCACCCTTCACCTCGCTTCCCCTTTCCCCAGGCTTTGGTCCGTCTTCCTCCTCAGATCTCCCAGAGCGAGGAGGTGCTGCGCTTCTTCGAGACCAAAGCGGACGACCTCAACCCGCCCGTAGAGTGAGTGTCGACCGAAAACACACGTCCACTCCCACACGCGCCCACTCACACACTCACACACACACACACACTCACGATGCGTGCCCAGGTTCCGCACTCGACCGGGACATTATCTGGCGTGTTCCTCTGAACTTCCTCCCGTACCGCCGCACGTCGCTCAGAGGGGCGGGACCGGGTTGTTTACATCGTGGGCCTTTTAGCCCGGCGGAAGTGGAGGCCCGGCTTTGATGCCACCCGTGGGAGGAGGCTTGGGCTCACTCACATCCACACTCTGGGTCTGACGAGCGGCCATGTTGTGCCGAACACAACCATCCTCCTATAGGGAGGGCTGACTGTGAAGACTGAGATGCACTGGGCCTGTGTGTGTGTGTGGATCTCTTCATTTTTTCCTACTTTTACATCTGTCTCTGCTACGGGGAAATTCATAAATCTTTGGTTCTTTTGGGATCTACTAGTGGCTAATTAACGGGGTTTTATGTCCACAGCAAGGATGACGCAAAGTGTTACTAAAATGATTCCATCTCCAGATTTGTAATCAACCTCCAAATATCATTGATACGTTGGCAGGTTCCATCCGCTGGGCTGTCTCTAATAAATGTTTTGGTATATGCCCATGTCAGCTTTTTCCGTAAGCCTCTACACATTGAGGAAGTGGGAGGGAAGGAGTGTGTGGATTGTGTGTGTGTGAGAGTGAGTGAGTGAGTGACAACTAGTTTTATACTTGGAGATATTCCTTTACCCTCCAGGTACGTTTTAATTAGGGGAGCGAACAATCTGCTCTCCAAATTCAAATGCCAGTTCTCCAAATCAATTGTAATACACTTGTAACACACACACGTACATACACACACACGTACACACACCTGAGGCGTCTAGTCAGACGGTGACAGTTTCTCTCATCTCTGTTTCAATTACTCCTCTCATTAATTCTCTCCTGCCGCTCTGTTCTCCTCCCCGTCCTCCTCTCCTCTCCGTCGCGTGGCTCCTCCTCTGGTGTCTTGCCCATGTTTAAAGCCCTTCTGTAGAGGGAAGAAAGGGAAACCACAGAGAGAAGGAGATAGCAGATGTACTGTAGAGAGAGTGTCTTGCTGTGAATTTCTGCTGGGCCATAATGGTTTTCTCCCCTCCCCTCCCCTTCCCTCCTCATCCCCTTTCCTCCTCATTCCCTTCCCTCATCCCCTTCCCTCTTCTTTCCCTTCCCTCCTCATTCCCTTTCCTCCCCTTCTTTCCCCATCCCCTTCCCACCTAATTCCCTTCCCTCCCCTTCCCTCCTCACCCCCTCCCCTTCCCTCCTCACCCCCTCCCCTTCCCTCCTCACCCCCACCCCCTTCCCTCCTCATCCTCATCTACAATTCCTTTCCCTACTCGTTCCCCTCCCTCATTCCAGAGCCTCTCTTCATTGCCTTCTTTCCTTATCCCCGAACCTCCTCATTTCCTTTCCATCACCATTCCCTTTTCTCCTCACTCTCCTTCTCTCCTCACTCTCCTTCTCACCTCACTCTCCTGCTCTCCCACCGGAGCTCATAAATTCAAGTGGGCTCCGTTGGCATGACAGCTCAAGGTTAGGAACACTATTTCTAAAGTGGTTATAGCCTCCCCCTCTCTCTCGCCCTCCATCCCCCCCTCTCTCTCTCCTTCTCAGTCTCTCTGTCTGTCTCCCCTCGGTCATTACCCGTCTCTAGTCATAATCTCTCCATCGCTTCACGTTGCTTTCAATCTAACTCTCTCTTTCTCCCACATCTCTCCATGTTCCGTCCCACCTGTTTCCACCCTGACCATTAAGTTGTCCAACCCTTCTCTCCCTTCTTCTCTCCCTTCTTCTCTCCCTCCTTCTCTCCCTTCTACGGTTCAGTTCAAATGGGGTTTTCAGCTAAGCATGTACCACACTCTCCGTCTCTCTGTATGCTCTCCCCTTCTCTCTCTCTCTCCCTCTCCCTCCTTTCCTCCCCCTTTCTCCTCCCATCTTCCCATCCTGCTCTGTATGACACGAGCGGCCAGTCCACTGCGGCGTGGAAAGATAACACATTAATCATGTCCTGCTGAGACTAGATGCAGACGACGAAGCCTTGCATGCATCTCAATCAACAAGAAACATGTTCCCCCGGGCTCACGAACCCATGGACACACACCCCCTCAAGGACACACACTCTAGACCCACACACTATTAACACACACTCCCGACCTACGCACTCCCGACCAACGCACCCCCCGACACACACACTCCCGACCTACATACTCCCGACCCACACAGTCCTGACACACACGCTCCCGACCCACACACCCACGACACACACTCAAGGCTCACACACTCCCAACCTACACACCCCCAACACACACTCAAGACCCACACACTCACGACCCACACACTATAAACCCATATACTCACGACCCACACACTCCCGACCCACACACTATAAACCTGCACACTCACGACCCACACACTATAAACCCATATACTCACGACCCACACACTCCCGACCCACACACTATAAACCTGCACACTCACGACCCACACCCTATCAACACACACACTCACGACCCATACACTCATGACCCACACACCCCCCGACCCACACACTATAAACCCACAAACTCCCAACACACACACACACACACTCCTGACCCAAACACTCCCCTTCCAAAGTCTCATTACGCTGCATGGCTCTCAGCTAGTCATCATCTATAAAGCCATGCCGAGATTGTGACTCCATTATGGCATCAATATGTATGACAATGGAATTGGAAAGTGGGCCACTAAATGGACATTCTGGGCTGGTTCCTGTCTTGTCGTCCAAACGGATGGTGATGATACCGGCACTAACACTATCACGTAATGGTTCAGGTGTGTTCTCCAGTCGTACTGCCCTGGCGGTGATGTAATACATCGTGATTCGCAACTTGGTTTCTGTGGGGGGAAGTTGGAATGCTTCGTCTTGGTTCCCCTTCATCTGCTAAACGGACATGAATTAGAAGAAGTTTTCCAGCGAGCTCAGCCATTGATTTGCTACTGATTGATGTGTGATGTGTGTGTGTGTGTGGGTTTGTGTGCCTGCGTTTGGTTGCCTTTGTGTGTAAGGGTTCTGCGGGAGGAAAACTAATGTGATGCTCACACTGAGGACTCGAGACAGACAGACGGCCCCTGCTGCTTATGATCCATCATGGACTTGTAGAAGGCTGGTAAATCTGGTCCAACTTAATGTGTGTCCACTGTCCTCAGACAGACAGACAGACAGACAGTAAGAGGGAGACAGACAGATAGATAGAAAGACAGACAGTATGAAACTGAAATTAAGATGAGAGATGTGAAGACAGAAAGAAGAGAGGGAGAGAGAAATTATGGGAGGGGGAGGTTGGGAAAGAGAGGATGGGTGAGGGAGGATGGGAGAGAGAGGATTGGTAAGGGAGGGTGGGTGGGTGAGAGAGGATGGGAGAGAGAGGATAGAAAATGGGATAGGGTGGATGGCAGAGAGAGGATGGGAGAGGGAGGATGTAAGGATAGGATAGGGTGGATGGTAGAGAGATGATAGGAGAGGGTGAATGGGAGAGAGGATGGAAAGATGGGATAGGGTGGATGGGAGAGAGAGGGTGGGAGAGGGTGAATGGGAGAGAGGATGGAAAGATGGGATAGGGTGGATGGGAGAGAGAGGGTGGGAGAGGGTGAATGGGAGAGAGGATGGAAAGATGGGATAGGGTGGATGGGAGAGAGAGGGTGGGAGAGGGTGAATGGGAGAGAGGATGGAAAGATGGGATAGGGTGGATGGGAGAGAGAGGATGGGAGAGGGTGAATGGGAGAGAGGATGGAAAGATGGGATAGGGTGGATGGGGGAGAGAGGGTGGGAGAGGGTGAATGGGAGAGAGGATGGAAAGATGGGATAGGGTGGATGGGAGAGAGAGGGTGGGAGAGGGAGACAGATTACCTTGGCTTTGTCTAGACCTGCAGGCATGTCCTCCCCCCTGGTTTAGTTTGGTGACATGCCTGTCCCTCCCTGAACCTCCTCCCTGTACCTCCCCACAGGGCTGTGTAACGCAACGGCCAATTGAACCAGCAGAATAACTGCTCCAGTTCACAGCTTTAGCCAATCAGGCCAGATGGATAAGCTGTAATCAATACTACTCAGAGTGGTGGGAGGCCCATAGCCTGGGAAATAAACTGATAGTTCCTCTTTCACCATTGGATTATATGGGAGAACCCGTCCAAAGTAATATAGTCTGGTTTACTAATAGATTAAAGACTGCCTAGCCTGGATTCCCGACTGACTGAAAACAACAGAGCGTCAGTTAGATTCCAGGCCTGACACAAGAGTATGTGTGTGTGTCCAAGCATCTAGCCCTCCCACTGTGTGTGTTTATCGATTTATAGGAGAAAAAAAAATCGCACGCACACACACACACCCGTACACACAACAGGAAGCCGGCTCAGTTTGTAAAACGCCCGCTGATATTTGGAAATGCTGCCCTGTGCGCGCATGTGTGTGTGTGTGTGGGAGGTTATTCAGGACAAAACCACACGGATCAATTGGACAATAGTCAACTAATTGTTTGTCGGATTACCATGCCGACATGTTGTCCTTGTTTCGGGGGTCGGCAAAAGAGGAGACATTGTGCACGGTCATCCTGTGTGTCTGTGTGTATGTGTATGTGTTTATGTGTGTGTGTGTATGTGTATGTGTGTCTACGTGCACATGAGGAATTGCCTGTCAGCGTAGCAGTTGGGCTCCCGTGGTGAAATATGTCCACCTCATCAGTACCTGTTAGAGGAGATGGGGGAGGAGGTGGAGGAGGGGTGGCAGGCTGCGATAAGGGTGAGGAGATGGAGGCGCAGGGACCCAACCCAGGGACGTTAGCCCCACATGGGAGTTGAGGTTCAAGGCTCAATTGCGTTGGCTTGACAGTCTAGACCAGAACAAACTTGCTTTGTTTTCTTTCGCCTTGCATTGAGGCTAAAGCATTGGGCCGTGGATCAAGTACAAACATGCTAATTAATATAAATAAATATCAGTTCTTGAACATCTGTTAGAATGTACACCAGACACAACGTGGGGTAAAGCTTTCCGTCCACTTCTATTATGTTGGTAATATCTTCGCCGACCAGGCTTGAAGCGGCGAATTGCGTATGGGACATGGAAGCTCCAAATTGAGTCAAGAGGATGAGTCATGTCATGCCTTTCCAAAGGCCACGGCCTGGATTGAATTGTCAGACTGTGATCTCGTTTCACTGGGTCCATGTGTCTCTGTCTACAAGGAGAATCATTCGACCAATCGCATGTTGAAAAGGGCAGGCGTCAGCGGTCTGAGGTAAAGGGGTGTTTGGCGACATCTGCCTGTGAACCTCAGCACTGCACCAATCATATTTCAGGCTGATGTCATTGTTTTTAGATACGAGCGAAGCATATATTTCTTTTCCAATTTAAGTTCGGTATATTTTATGTTTTAGGTGTAGATTCATTTTGCCTCTCCGTCTTTCTTGCATTATCAGTCTGCCTTTATTAATAGTGTTTATTTACTCACAACCACGGTGTAATCCCACCGCGTGTGAGTTTCTGTTTCTAGAACGCGAGTCATATCACCCTCAACCGCGGTGCACCTCAAGTGAACCGTGGGAACACTCGCCTTGCCTCATCACCCTTTCACTTTGTCACCGCCTCTGCAACGCGCGTTGGTTTCAAGCAACGCCACCAGGTGGCGCCGACCTACGCCACAAAGAACCCTGTTCAGAAACGTTGGGGCCAGCTGGTGGAACTCTGACCGCAGAGCTCCGTTCCGCTGCCTCCAAACTGCAGGAGGGAGCAAGGTGCCCCAGGGGGCCGTGTCTCTGAGACAAATGTGTCCAGTGTCTGGTAGTTTTCCTCCTCTTGCCGATGGTTCTCAGGAAAAATTGTTCTCTCTGCCCGTTTTTTTCTCCCTGGCGCTCGTCGACAATTATTTTGTTTCGTGTGAACCCAGCCCCTTCAGTAGAACTGGCTGGTAGTGAACACAACCCCTTCAGTAGAACTGGCTGGTAGTGAACACAACCCCTTCAGTAGAACTGCATGTTAGTGAACCCAGCCCCTTCAGTAGAACTGGCTGGTAGTGAACCCAGCCCCTTCAGTAGAACTGGCTGGTAGTGAACACAACCCCTTCAGTAGAACTGGCTGGTAGTGAACACAACCCCTTCAGTAGAACTGCATGTTAGTGAACCCAGCCCCTTCAGTAGAACTGGCTGGTAGTGAACCCAGCCCCTTCAGTAGACCTGGCTGGTAGTGAACACAACCCCTTCAGTAGAACTGCATGTTAGTGAACCCAGCCCCTTCAGTAGAACTGGCTGGTAGTGAACACAACCCCTTCAGTAGAACTGCATGTTAGTGAACCCAGCCCCTTCAGTAGAACTGGCTGGTAGTGAACACAACCCCTTCAGTAGAACTGCATGTTAGTGAACCCAGCCCCTTCAGTAGAACTGCATGTT
>JACXGK010008122.1:0-23480 GCA_016801125.1 Novumbra hubbsi
GTGAATGTCTCAACAGCTCACGGTTTGTCTTTGTTTAATCCTATGTCGAGTGGATACGCTACATGTTCTTTGTAAGCTATTTAAGTTCTGTTTTGTTGTTAATCACAGCACCTTTACTTTTGACGTTTACAGTTCGTGTTAGTGTGTCTTTTTGTTTATTGGATTAAATCACCTTTTACTTTACAAAATGTCCGCTTTTTGTTCCGCCGCACAACAACACCGTGACAATCATCATTGTGCTTCCAGCGCCCTGCGCTCTGTTTCGTTTTAAGTGGAATAAAAAAGGCTCTCTATACTTCCCTCAATGGTCAAAAAAACATGTTAGAATTTTCTTTTCAAACGTTCATTGATAACTGCTTGCTTAATGTAAATGTGTATTTTCTGATCTAACAGAAATCTTCATCTTAACCCTCGTGCTGTCCTCATGGGTCACTGTGTCCCGGCGGAGCTTTGCACTGTCATCGGGCTGAACGCGGCCTTGACGTTACACCCCCCCCCCCCCGAGACCGTACAACAGTTGCGCGGCCCTCTGGGTTGCGCTCGCGCGTATTGTGCCGACTGCGCGGCGTCCGTGTTTGGGCAGGATGGGTCCGAGTGACCCCGAGGACAGCACAAGGGTTAAAACACAGTTGGCGGTCGGTGGATGGAACTTTAGCACTGCATGTAAAAACAAAGTAGTAGATCAATCTTTACTTTTTATACAGTGGTCAAACATCATGTGATTTGCTGTGGTTAATTATTATTCACAAATGTAGAATGTGTTCCAATTGAGTTAAAACTGTACAGGCCCAGTGGAGTTCATTAAGAAGAGGAGTTCAGGTTGGTTCTAGGTGGATTATGACATCCACATTGTTTAGAATTTTCTGTGGACACCTGATGTAGGCAACTAGAGATCAAGCATGCCCTTGTTAACCACCTCGGTCCAACTGACCATCCTTCGTCCAAACTATAACATGCTTTATTATTTCAGCTGTCTCATAGGCCGGACGAGCATGACATCACGTTATTGTACCCATAGTTTCCTGTGTTAGCGAAATATTGTGTCCATTAGGTAAATGTGAATCTGCCAACAAAAGCCATTAGGGTTTTGGATGGCAAGAATGCAGTGTTTTGCAGGGTTCTGCCCGAAGTAAAAATTCTGGAAGCACCAGAAGTCACAAAAACAACTGTACTTTCCTCACAGGCACCCAAGTGGCCACACAGGGTCACTAGAGTGCTAGAAGACAAGGGACCCTTATTTTATTGTTAAGCGCAACAACCTGGATGGTCAATGGCACCACCCGCCGTGGGCCCCTTGGATAACTGTCAGGTATCTGGCAACAAGTCTTGGTAAGTAAACGATTAACCCAAGAACACAATAAGGACACATCATGGTTAATGCTGTAATTGTCTTTCCACATTTTTCCATTTTTATGAAAAAGTAAACAAAGAGGGCTATACTGTGGGTAGATAAATATATGTAAGCAGTTATATATGTCAGCTGCTATACTAAAATGTAAATCCAGAGTCGAGGCCATGTACATTCAGACTGTGCATAGTTGTACACTGTACGTCTTGCTAGCTACATGTAAGTCTAGACACCCGGCTGAAGGCTCAGTTGTATATGTAATCAGAAGATCTCTATTCTTCCAGAGCGTTGACTTAGGAGTGAGAGCAAGAGAAGAAATGCCTCATCTCAAAGTAAGTATTGAGATAACTAAAGACACAGAAGAAAGAGGGTGACAGAAACATGATGTGTAGTAAATAGAGGAATATAACAAATCATGTCAATTTATAGATACAGGAAGGAGAATGGCAGTTATTTTATGTTTTTTTTCTTTAAAACAACAAACACACAGAAACACACCACCCACTACACACACACATTACATACTAACACATTAACATGTACACACACACACTGTTCCATTCCGACCTCGGTAGGAATGAAATGTTCGTCATGTTAACTTAGGTTAGTGGGCGTTACCACAAGTGGGCGTGGTCTCACCCAGGCTATGTCAGCTAGGATTTATGTTACGCCTGGAGGACATTCATATCGTTGTTCTCCCTCTGAGGTCCTCACTCTGAGCTCCTTACTCTCCTGTTAGGCACCTCCTGCGGGGTCACACTGAACTCCTTCCCATATTTCTGGCCATGCTGGTCATTGGCCCTTGCTGGCTTAAATCTCTGTCAGTCAGCTTGAGGTTGTCCATCGCCATGTCACCCTCTGCCCCCTGACAACACAGCACTCCTGGTGGTCCTTGATGCAGTGTGGGACCCTTCTGCCATCCCCAGAAAGACAACATTTGGCAACAGCCTCGGCAACCACCCCCAGATCCAAAGGAGGTTCTTTCCACCATATTTCCCCTTCCTCAATCTAATTGAGGACTTGTGTGATCAGACATTTAATTTCTGTATATTCAGCAGTGACATAAAAAACTGATGTCCAAAAAAGATTGAATTCCTGGCCCATCGCCTATTACACTTACTCTTCCTCCTCATCTATCATCTCTTACAAATACTCTTCTTTCTCGTCCATCATCTCTTAAACATACTCTCTCTCTCCTGGTCCACCAGCTCTTTTGTGTACTCTACTCCTCTGCCTCAGACTTGTACCACCTGTGTAATCTGAACTGAGTTGTATTCTGTACAATTGGTTTGATCACATCACATCATTAGAAACAAATCTCCCACAGACTGATCTAAATCACTACATAATTCCCTCCCCCTTTTTAATGCCTCTCCAATACATTAACCAATCAAAGCAAGATGAAGTTGATATAACACTGAGCTTCCCTAACAAACCAAGCTAGTACCGCTACTACAGCCCTGTGTTCTTCTTGACTGGTTCCTGTTGTGGTGAGGTAAACTCTCTCTGCACTTCCTATCTGTATGTTCCCCTCTATCTGATCTCATCTAGATCGGTAATTTCTTGTTAATTCCTAATAATGTGTTTTGACTCAAAGTTTTCCTAGAATGCTATTAGGTACACCTGATGTTTTATTTTCAGATTTGTCTTGCAGTGCCTATAACTTTAACGGAAGAGTGGTTATTTTGATTATCTGATGGAGTTATCATAATGTGCTGATACTCCATTAAACTATTTATAGTCTAGTTATGTGAGGAATCCATACCAAAGGTTTTGAGATAACGATTTATCTTGGGTAACATTTAGCAATATATGAAAGAAAAAGGGAAATGATTGTCATTGTCTCCACACCTCATGTACGTTTGTCTTATCTGTCTAACATAGAAACCAACACAATGAGCAGGCTCTCATTATTAGCAGGTAAAAACAAACTCAACCGGTTCACATTTATTTTGTCTTTTTGTGACTTTCTTCTGACAGCCATTCTGTGCTCTTACAGGTCTGTTCTTGGCTCTTTGCCATTTGGGTGAGTCCACATTAAACACATTACGACATTTTGTGTGTTTTATTATTTTTAATTGAATTGTTGTTCAGTATTCAGCACCAACATAATTATGTTTATTTCACTTTACTGAAAGTGTTGTGTGACATTAGTATTTATGTATTTTATGAGAACTTTGACTTTAAGTAATACTACTACAAATGAGTCATTGTCAAATGGCCCCAAGGTAACAAAACTCCTATGCTAGACAATGCATTCTGTTCCTGTCTTAGGCTCCACCTTTAAACTGGTCTGCTACTTTCACAACTGGTCCCAGTATAGACCTGGAATTGGGAAGTTCCTGCCAGAGAATATTGACCCTCAACTCTGTACTCATCTGATCTACGCCTTTTCCAAGATAAGCTCTACCAATGAACTTACTAATTATGAGTGGGACGATAAGACCTTCTACATTACCTTCAATGGACTTAAAAAAAGGTTAGTATTTCATTTCAAATGAATTGGTTACTGTTTACTGAACATAATTATATATTTTTGTATCAGAAATTCTCAGCTCAAAACACTAATGTCGGTTGGTGGAGTCTACTATGGCCAAGCACAGTAAGATATTTTACTTCATATACTAACACAGGTATATACAAATAAGTTGCGTAAAATGTAAAGAAAAATTGAATAAAATGGTGTGCAAATAATTTAAACCCTATGTTCAATAGAAAATATTACAAAGACAACATATCAAATGCAGAAATTGTATACGTTTCTTTAAAAATATATGCCCCCTTTAAATTTGATGCCAGCAACACAACTCAGTTCCAAAATGCTTACAGAGTATTGTTTATAAAGGTGATGGAACACAGTGGTAAACATGCCCCTGTCCCAACTTTCAGTTAAGAGTTAACATTTTACATGTTATTTATTTTACCTATGTATTTGAGCATCCATAATTCGACCTAGGTTCACCTCCATGGCTTCAACACCTGCAAATCGACAAACGTTCATCCAGTCCGCAATTAGTTTTCTGAGGAAGTATGGTTTTGATGGGTTAGACCTGGATTGGGAGTTCCCTGGGTCACGTAGAAGCCCTCCAGAGGACAAGCACAGATTCACATTGTTGTGCCAGGTAAGGGTTAATATTTGGGATGAGCTGGGGTGTGGATATAAACATTGGAGGGTCCAATTAAACTCTTTGGAATCAGGTGAGTAATCAGAGATGCTCAGAGGTGAACTCTCACCCCTGAGAAAGCATGGTGTAATATGTTTTGTAAAAATAATATCTTCAAACTTCAAGCTGCATTAAGATACATCTGTTGTTTTCGCAGGAGCTCCTGGAGGCCTTTGTAGCTGAGGGCAAAGCAACCAGACTTCCCAGACTTCTACTTACTGCTGTAGTATCTTCTGTGAAACAAACTATTGATAATGGCTATGAGATTAGAGAGATTGCAAAGTAAATATATCAATTCTTAATTTTAACAATAAACCATATTAGGATGAATAGAATTGCATTTGGAGGACTTGTCTTCTGTCTATAGATACCTAGACTTCATTTTTGTGACGACTTATGACTTCCATGGATACTGGGAGCCCTTCACAGGACACAACAGCCCTCTATACAGGGGATCTTATGACTGGGGAGATGAGATCTACCTCAACACTGTGAGGAACTGCCCTTTACAGAAATATAAAGCTATATGTCACACTTCTAGTCTAAATATAAAAATGACATTGGATTTAGGTGAAATGAATGTCTACAAACATTTCCACAAAGCTAGTTGTTATTATCTCTCAAGAAGTGGGGAAACAACAAACCATAACACACACTGGAACATTACATTTTAATGGATGGGCAGTGAGAACAGGGTGACGGTACAATGGTTGGATGTAGGTTATACACAGGTTATACACAGATTCTACACAGGTAATACACACATAAAATCATAGGCTCAAAAGACTGATACTAACTCATCATCAGACTGACAAAACACAACTGGTTGCCAGAAGGAAAAACAACACTACTTTTACCCCACAATTAATAGCCTCACTCTCCTACAATCTATCCCCAAACAAATTGGAACAGTTCATCAGAGGAAGGCGTTTCTGACAATGACAGCACAAGAACAGACAGACTAGCTTGACCCACTGGGGAAGGAACCAGTCAGAGCAAATCAGGAACATCTGAGAGAATGGCAGAGAACAAGAGAAACTAGTATCACATGAGAGCATACAAATGTGGTGGCAATCTATGAAGGAAACACTAGTTCAGAGTACTTTGTTTTCGGTTTCTTTTATTGACAGGACTTTGCCATGACATACTGGCAGGATCAGGGAGCCCCTGCTGAGAAGCTGATGATGGGCTTTCCCACATATGGTCGCACATTCCAGCTCTCCTCTAGAGATACTGGGGTTGGCGCACCATCCAATGGTCCTGGTGTACCGGGCAAATTCACCAGAGATCCTGGTGACAGGTCTTATTATGAGGTATTTTCCACAAATTATATATTCACCGGGCATTAAGTATGAGCTGGCATCAACTACAACACTATGGTTCTTGTCTACAGGGCAGCAAGGGAAACTGCCCTCTTTACATTCAGGCCGTGCTTAAAATTAAATTTTTACCCACGTTGCTCCCTGACTTTTTTATTAGCTTTCATCTTACTTACTTACTATCTTACATGGTTGTGCCACTTAACTATTTTAAGCTGAACACATTATTTGGAATTTGCTTTTCCATGATTGTCCGCTCAATGATAATTTCATTCAATGGTAACACTCAATTACACCTTAGCTCTAATCATATTTCTCCCGCTGTTCCAGATCTGTACTTTCCTTCAAGGAGCAACTGTCCAGTGGATTCAAGATCAAATGGTTCCCTATGCCTATAAAGGAAATCAGTGGGTGGGATTTGACAACAAGGACAGTTATGATGCAAAGGTATGCAGCAGTATTCTTTGGTTCTACACCCAAACAATGGAACATTTCCCAAAATGCTTTTATAAGAAAGAAATCCAATCTCCATTACTGCCTTATTCTTTCCCATTCACCTTCTCAGGTCAGTTACCTGAAGTATAAGGGCCTTGGAGGGGCTATGGTCTGGTCTCTGGATATGGATGACTTTTCTGGACAGTTTTGTGGACAGGGAAACTATACCCTGATTGGCCAGCTAAATAGTCTCCTGAACATTGGTAAATCACATGCGAAATCAGATGCCCCAGGATCTCTCTACACTTTTTGTAATGTCTTCGTCTGGATCCAGATCTGGTTATGCTTCTGCCATATTGTCACCTCTTTCTTAAAACTCATTATATAAGAGAATAAGAGAGGAGGGACTTTTTTATTCAGTATGTTTTAAGGAGGAGATGAGAAGTCATAGATTATCCTTCATTCAAATGTGGATATTAGGTAAATGGAGAATTAACCTACTGTTATTAATTGTGGTACTCGAGAAAACAATTGCAAAAATGTTTATACAGGCTCAGGTTAAAGATATGGCAGATGAGAGTGGCAATGTGGTTTGCTTTAATCCTTCATAATGTTCTGTTTATATAGTCAATACCAAGTGTTTTTCTCATATTGAATAGAATACACTAACCATTCAAAACCATTCCAACTCCGTAACAGTAAATGTCCAAACAACATAGCTTTGTACACATAAATATGATGGCAATAGTTTACTTTATTCATTAAAATTATTTGCTGGATTTGTGATGAATGAGTTGCCCCAGTGAAAGACAGATTTGATATAATTTTTCAGTTGACTTTAACCATACACAATGCTTTTGATTTTCAATACAACATAATATTCTAAATATTAAAACAAATAAAAATGGCATGGACAAAAACTTTGGGAGAGTTAACCTAATAAATCACTGCAATCAAATGTTTTCTGTAGATCTCAATGAGACTTTTACACCTGTTAACGGGTAGTTTAGCCCACTCTTCTGGGCAAACTGCTCCTGCTGTTTCAAGTTTGATGGGTGCTTTCTCCAGAATGCAAGTCTCTGCTCTTTTCATAGATGTTCGATAAGATCTAGATCAGAACTCATAGATGGCCACCTTAGAGTAGTCCAACGTTTTGTTCTTATCCATTCTTGGGTGCTTTTAGCAGTGTGTTTTGGACTGTTATCCTGTTGGAGGACCCATTACCTGCGACTAAGAAAGAGTTTTCTGACACTGGGCTGTACATTCTGCTCCGGAATGCCTTGATAGTCTTGAATTTTGTTGTGCTCTGCACTGATTCAAGGCACCTTGTGCCAGACACTGCAAAGCAGCCCCAAAACATTACAGAGCTTCCTCCGTGTTTCAGTGTTGGTATGGTGTTCTTTTCTTTGAAAGCTTAATTGTGTCATCTGCAAACATAGAGCTGAGGTGACTTGCCAAAAATCTCTGTCTAATGGACATTCTCCAAGGAAGGTTGTGGCTTCAATATAAATATGTTTTTTAGCATCTTTTAGTCTGACTTTTTTATGTTTATCCTGCAAAAGTGGAGTCCTGCTAGGTCTTCTTCCATGGAGCCCACATATGCTTAAAAAATCACGGATGGTGTGATCTGAAACTGACGCGCCTTTACTTTGGAGTTCAGCTTGTATCACTTGGTTCTTTTTCTATCATTCCACTATCCTTATGTTCACTCTGGGGTTGATTTTCCTCTTGCGGTCGTGCCCAGGGAAGTTGGCTACAGTTCCATGGTCCTTGAACTTGTTAATAATATTTTCAACTGTCACAGAAACATCAAGCTGCTTGGAGATGGTCATTTTGCCTTTACAATTACCATGCTTGTCTATTATTTTCTTTCCGATCCCCTCGGACAACAATTTCCTTTGCTTTGCTTTCTTTGGTCCATGTTCCGTGTGGTGCACACAATAATACCATATAAATAACCTGATTGACAAATTACAAGATTGGAAACATGTGTGATACTAATTACAGAACTTTTCTTTTTTTTTTATATCACTGTAATACAATTATTTATTATATTTTTTCAGGGGTACCAGCAAAAAATTACAGGCCATTTTAGAATTTCTTTGTAGAATAAGCAATAATTCCTATTTTTTCACAGCTCCCTTGCTTTATTCTATGATAGTGTTTCTCAACGGGGGGCAGTTCGGAGGACGTCCTGGAGGTGCTGGAAGCAATATTTAAAAATGGGGCATTGAGCTGGTTTGGGGGGTGTTTGTTTTACACTGAAGATTCACAACAATAGGAGTTTAAATTTTCAGCTGCTTGTAAAAACTTGCAGTCTGCAACATTAAAATCTGCCAGTTTATGCCTCTGGCCGAGACAGTGTATTATAACTCATCCTTTCAGTGTTTCTATCAGCGTCTTGTTGGCCAGCTCCGTGCTGCCATTTCACCCGAATGGAGTTTACTGTTTACTCTTATTCTTGGTATTAGCCGTGGAAGATTTTCTTTCTCTTAAAAGTGTTAATTTCTCTGAGGGGTACACCGTGAATGCCTTGTTATCACTGTGTTTACATATTTAAAGAAGGGATATTCCGCTGTCGGTCTTCCCCTAAAAGCCCATAATAATTTTTGTGATTGTTATTGTACTTAATATCATTGCTATAATTGTTATTGTCAATATTATTATTGTTGTTACAATTGTTTTCATCACACATCATCAAAAATGCACTTCATTGACAATAATAATGACAAACAACTGATATATTAGTTTCCCAGGGAACACACAAGCCATGTGAATAGAAATGATATTTACAGGTGTTTAAAACATTGACGTCCAACTTAAAGTATCACAAACTGCAGCCAATCAGAAATAACATTCAAATATTATTGAAACCACAGCCAATCAGTCTTATGAATTGTTACAACTGAAAATAAGCTGGCACTTCAGAAATTAGTGTTTTATCGCCATTTGAAAAAAACTCGTTCACACAATAAACACACAGTTAATTGTGCATTGGTTGAAGAAGTTACAAAATCATAACTAAAGTGTTTATTGTGCATACTGACGGATTATTTTCTTGTTCTGTGCCATTTTTCTGTTATGTTGCTGGCTAGCGTTGCAAAACGTTTAAAAACATGCCACATTATGCAGTGTAACTTATTTGACATTATGCAGGTCTTGATATTAAGCTGTTTCTGGTACTTGTACTTAGGACAAGTGTTTGTATCTTTTACTTGCCTATGAGCAAGTAAAAGATACATATCACAGATAACGATAGCCAGAGCCGTAGATAGATAGCTAGATATTTTTTTTTCAATGTGAATATTCTTGAACTTGAGCATATTAGTTCTTGGTGGTGGAGGACCCAGGGGAATTCCTCAATTTATTTTTATTGAAATGTTCTCGCCCTTTTAGCGTCAAATGCCCTTACGTCAGTTGTTTTGCGTTTCCCCGCTTTCCCTGGTACCTGGCCAATTTTAGGTGCTTAAAGGCACGTCTTGAGCTTGTCCACAAGCGTTTTAAACGAGTCGGGTCTAAGAGGTTGACACTTTCGCGGGCAGTATGGTAAATAACGTCAGCGCGTTTTTACATTTCTGATACAAGCTACGCTTTTTTTTTTACTTCAACTACAAGAGGAAGTTCACTTGTCCGAACATAAAATGTGCATAAAATGTGACAAGCAGACAAGCTTTAATGTCGATTCCTGATTACGGCAGAATACATTAAGCAGATTTTTGAATGTCGTTTGGTTTGACATTGTTTTGTGCCGTTCAAGACAAAAGCATGTTCCATGTTCCATGTTTTGTGCGTTTACGTTTTCTTTCCTTTATAGTCCTAATTAAAGACGAATTATGTTCACGTTTAATGAAGACAAGACTGATTTATAACGCTGCAGAAGTGTCTCCACTAAAATCAAGCCGACTGTTGGCTTTGTGGTGATCCGCTTTTGTCAGATTGTAGAATATTGTTTGTTTTCTTGTATTGGCTAGTTTGTGGTCATATGCGTTGCCAACGTTGTATTGCAGTCATGTCAACAAAGGCTGTTTAAGAGAAGGAAAAGTTTACACAGTACAATTTTTTTATCATCAGCTTTCTTTTCAGCCATCACGACACCCAGGTTACCACAAGTGGGCGTGGTCTCACCCTGCCCATGTCAGCTAGGAAAGATTTACATCTGGAGGACATTCATATCGTTGTTTGGCTGCTCAACCAGAGCTCCTCACTCTCCTTGTTAGGCTTCTGCAGGATCCCACTAAACTCCTTCCCATCTTTCTGGCTGCTCTGGTGACGGGTGACGTGGCAGAGCTGAGGAACCTGTCATTGGCCCCTGCTTGCTCTCCAAAACGTTGTCGAGGTGCAGCTTTTGCCTCAAAAATGAGACACTCAATATGAGTTATTATTTAAAATTTAATTAATTCACACTGTAAATAAAGTAACCAAGAAGTCAGCACACACTGGGAATAACGTGTTAACGCACCTCCAAGTGGATGAATCAAGAAACATTGGCAGGTGAGAAAATAAATACTCAATAGAACCGTATTCCAACTTAAACAATTTGAGACAAGAGTTAGGCAGATACCCTGAATATAGTTTCAGGCATTAAACTTGTTAAAATCACCCATTTAAAATGTTCCTCTGTGCTGGATAGATTGTTAACAGCCATGTAGTTGAGCCATACTAGGGCCAGTTGCAGCACTTGCAGCCGTGGTCAAATACTAAGCTAGGGGGGCAGCTCAGGATCCAGGTGAGACCGTTGGCACAGTTATAGAAAGACTTCAGGTCATCTGCATCAATGTAGAGCCCATCAGCCTTGCCTACACAGAAACCACTTTCTGCCACGTGAGTAGTGGTTGGTGGGACACTGGTCGTGAAGCCGGTTGTAGCGTTGCTTCTGGTTAGTGCTACGGTGCTTGTTGGTGACGGGGGAGGTACATCTGGGTGAACAAATGTGACAAATATTATTATTCAGTAGAGCATGTTTGAGTTGGACTAAAATTATTATTGAAATGTGACTTACCATTGATGAGGAGATTTTTTAGATAGCTGATCAGGGGATAGTTCCCCTGTCCACAGGACTGTCCAGAAAAGTCATCCAGGTCTAGAGACCATATCATAGCCCCTCCATAGCCCTTAGACTTCAGGTAACTGACCTGGTGTTGTAAGGGACAGAGTAAGACCATAACTAGTTTCAGAAGAAGCCATTACAAATTCTTAGCCTGGTTAAAATAGCATTTCAGGGATGTTTGGTCCTCCATTTAGAACTTAGAGCTGCTTACCTTTGTGTAATAGCTGGCTGGGTTGTCAAACCCCAACCACTGATTTCCCTTAAAAGTGTAGGGAACTTTTTGATCCTGAATCCACTGGACAGTTTCTCCTTGGAGGAAGGGACAGATCTTGAAAGAAAATACATGTTATCTAAATGTAACACACAACGGTTCTATGTGTAGCCAGGAAATAACCACAAAAACCTCTGTGTTGCTAGGTGGCCTGTGGCTGGAACATTTTTATAATCAATAGCAGGTAACTTTTGTTTGGCAGTTACTAAAATACATAATTAAGCATTAGTACCTCATAGTAAGACAAGAAACCCGCCACCCCGGTGATAGATCCAGCTGCACCGGCACCATTGGATGGGGCCCCCACCCCAGTATTACCAGAGGAGAGCTGGAACGTGCGACCATACGCGGCAAAGCTCATAATCAACTTCTCAGCAGGGGCTCCCTGGTTCTGCCAGTATGTCATGGCAAAGTCCTGCGAGAGAAAACAAAGATGCTGAACGTAATGTCTTGCGCAAATTGATTGTCCACCCGCTGGCATTTGAAAGTCTCCAATAGTGTGGACGGATTAAACATGGTTTATGGCTGTTTGAATTGAAAATGTATTTTCTGACTGCGTTGAAGTAGAGGTCTTCCCCTGTGTCTTGGGAGCCCCTGTATAGAGGGCTGTTGTGTCCTGTGAAGGTCTCCCAGCATCCATGGAAGTCATAAGTCATCACGGAAATGAAGTCCAGGCATCTAAAGTAAGATACATTTTTCCAAACGGCATCCGGTTCATTACAATACGGTTTGTCTTAGGGGTGATTATAGTGGTTATAATGTAAAAGATATTCACTTAGCGACTGCCGCAATCTCATAGCCAGTATCAGTAGTGCCTTTCGCAGCGGCCACATCAGCAGAAAGTAGTAGTCTGGGGCGCTTGGTGGAGTTGGCCTCAGCAACAAAGGCCTCCTGAAGCTCCTACAATAAAATGTCATTACTTTCGGATGGTGTAAATGACTCTACAATATCGTAGGTTAATATTGTAGGTATTGTAATTCATTGGAGTAAGTGTCATTTCGGGCATTGTAATTCATTTGAATGGGAGTAGGTGGACTTTTAGGTACTGTAATTCATTCTAATTGAAGTATGGGGCATGTCATGTATTGTAATTCATTCTAATGTATGTTCTTGTAGTCCTGTGTCCCAACCCACACCCTTACCTGGCACAACAATGTGAATCTGTGCTTGTCCTCTGGAGGGCTGCCTTGTGATCCAGGATACTCCCAGTCCAGGTCTAACCCATCAAATCCATGCCTCCTGAGAAATCTGATTGAGGACTGGATAAACGTTTGCCGATTGGCAGGTGTTGAAACCATGGTGGTGAACCTTAGAAGAATTAATCATGATTAAATTTGTTTATTGCTCCAAATGTCAAATCAATAATAGGTGAACTGTAGTTATATTTATGCAATTTTTGTGCAAAGTTTTAAATTGCCATTATTTTATTCATAAGTGGGTAACGTTCCATAAAATGTCTGATTCAGTTTAGTACAAAAGAGTTACTGTTGATGTCACAGTTCTTTCAATATATTGGACATATTGTGGTACCACATTGTGGACTCTACTGAGCTACACTGCAAAAATAATTTAATATTCAGACTTATGCTCGGGTGCATCCTCTTTCCATTGGTCATACTAAAGGTGTATCAACAACTTGATTAGAGCCCATCTGTGTATTACAATTGACTGGACATGATTTGGAAAGGCACACACCTTTTTATAAAGGGGTCCCACAGCAGATGTTAGGGCAGAAACCAAATATTTATTTGTAATCTCCAAGAGGGTATAGTGTCAAGGGTATCAAGCAATGTTAAGCACTGAAGCTCCTCAAGAACACATTGGCTTCCATCATTAAATAAATATTTGGAACCACCAACAATCGCCACTACAGCTGGCCGCCCAAACTGAGCAAACAAGGATCACGGAAGTGGCCATTGGCCATTTTGACAGAGTTTCAGAGTTCTTATGAGAAGATGGGAGGACCTTCCAAATGGTCAAACATCTGTGCAACACTCAACAAGTCACTATTTGTGGAGACCTCAAAATGGTAGTTCAGTGACATTCTCCAACCAACCTGGTGGCTTGAGTGGATATGCAGAATATAATCTCCCTAAATATGTTTGCCAAGCTAGTGGTATCATACCCAAAAAGAGTTGAAGATGTAATCGCTGACAAAGAAGCTTAAGTTAAGCTAACAACTCTTAGATTACAGCTTGAATGATGGTTATTAATGACCACGAATCATTTAAAAATTAACTTAAGAAAGTAACCTAATATTAACATAAAAATATTGTCTACTGTGTCCTAGGTCTATTGGTATATGCCTTTGCTTTCAGTACCATCTATTGCTTTGGTTCAACTAAGATACTGGTCTGTCAGCAAAAAAAACTCCCTGTCACTCTCCACTTTCCTGAACAATGAAGCATAAAGAGGCTGAGACAATATACATCTTTAAAAATACAGTATACTACTTGTTACCAAAGTAAGTGTAATATCTTACTGTGCTGTGCCAAAAGTCCATCCACCGACCGACAACAGTGTTTTGAGCTGCGGATTCCTGTTAGATAATACAAATGTATAAATATAGTTAGTAAACAGTTAACAATGAACATTTCAGAATGTCTTGGGGAGAAATGCAAACCTGTTTTTAAGTCCATTGAAGGAACTGTAGAGGGTCTCATCATTTGACTCTAGCGTGGCAAGTTCGTTGGCAGAGTTAATAATGGAAAAGGCGTAGATCAGATGAGTACAGAGTTGAGGGTCAATATTTTCTGGCAGGAACTTCCCAATTCCAGGTCTGTACTGTGACCAGTTGGTAAAGTAGCAGACCAGTTTATAGGTGGAGCCTAAGACAGGAACACATTGATCAAGGATACTACAGTACAGTTGTTACCCTGGGAATGTTTCACAGTGACCATGCAGTGTCATGGATAAGTTACCAGGCATACCCGAGTTCACTGTAGTATTTTATACAGTTTCACACAATATATTTGTGATGACTGATGCAAACACATTTGAAATAATGAGTGACAACTGAAGTTAAAAAAGATGTTGCCTTAATGTTATTATATATGATGTTTCATCGTATTTTGAAGTGTATACTCACCCAAGTGAGACAGGGCCATGAGCAGACCTTTAGGTGAAAATTATTTTGAGTCAAAATCAAGTGTAAGCATGTCACACAAACAAGTACATGGACGTACTGAATTTCTTTACCTGCAAGTAAAGTGAATTTGCTCATTGTGTTTTCTTGGCTATAGGAACTGCTTTGTCTGTCGAAAATAGAAGGAGAATAACATTGAAATCAATCAAAACATTTACCCTGTTAAATATCTGGCTTTATTATTTAGATATTTCTCACCTGACCTGAGATAGATAAGGTTGTTTCTGTTACCAGTGTAGTGCATTGTGTAACTAGACAGTGAAATAGCTAAATAGCAATGTGCATTAGGCCTATTGTCATTTTATAAGAAAAAACTTTTCTAGGTCAGAGAAGTGTCTGATAATTAAACACAACTCTATACATAGGGACTTCTGTCCTCTATATGTCTCTCCGCTGTCTAAATCATGAGATTCCTACCTGTAAAAGAACTTAAATTAACCGTATTATTAAAGCAAAACCACAAACGACAAGACATTACTGGCATCAACACAGCATTAGTAATCTAAACATATCAGACGCAGATGGTAGATCAGGACATCCGTCCACAGTGATTGGGAAGACCGGGAGAGAAAGAAATGAAGAGAGAGGAAAACAGACAGAAAAAGAGAGAGTTTTACCTCAACTCGACAGAAACCAGCAGATACGGACATATAAGCGCTTCTATTATTTTAGTCTTGGTAGGATAGTTCTGAGTGTATGCCTTTTATATCCATTTCCCCTCAGGATAGGACACGGTTTTAGAGGAGGAGCGAAAGGAGCTGGGAGGCTTGTATGAAGTACGAACATTCAGAGGAAAGATTAAATACAGTTAAAGAGATGCATTAAAGGACTTGGTGACGGTTTATTTCAAGGCACACAAATTAGCACGCTAATTGTCCACCCTCGAGTTCTGGCACAATTTTTTCAGGAGAACATACTGAGACCCATATCAATACCCCTGGCCTTCCCATTTTGGAAAACCAAATGTAGAATTTATTGTTAGTGTTCATTCCCATATATAAGAGTTTATCGTTCACTTCTATTTTAGCCCAGAGACTGCAGGAACAGTTGGAAAAACATTCTGTATTTAATACTCTGTCAATAGGATAGTCTCCTACATCTGTCTGGGGAAAGTAAAAAGGCATACAAGGTCAAGAGTAAGATTCGTTCCAACCAAGTCAGAAGAGTTTCCCTGGATTTGATATGTGGTGATTTCCCTGCGTTTGCAGACACGTCAGGCAGCTAAACAATTTGAGCTAACTAGCAACTAATAATGTTAATGGACTATTCATATTTAGTAAATATTTAGACACCAACATGTTACATTGATTAGACAATTGTGCAAATATCTAGCAAACTGACTGTATTTTGTGCCTCGATAATATATTTGATTGATGATGTGTGTGTACAGTAATGTTTCAAATCTTTGTGCATTATTAAATGGTAAGCAATAATCCCCATTAATATAAAAATAATTTGTATTAAACAAATTAATTGGGTATAGTATAGTACATTTTAGCACAATATGTCTCAATATTGATTGATGGGGCAACAGACTCGAAATTGACAATGTAACAATGACACGTCATTTGTACACATGTCCAATCAGTATTTAAAATGACAATTCTTATCATATTGCTTCTGTCATAAGCAAACGAAGGATTTCAAGGATCTGGAGCCTCTATGGAGGATTAACTCTAAGATCCCTATGGTGTCCAAACTCATGATTAATTTTAAATGCAAATAAAATGTAACATTTTCATTTAATACTTGCAAGGTTGTTGGAGGTTTTCAAAACAGTAATAGCAGTCATTTTGACCCTTGTCTGTTTGAGAATTTGTCAAAACAAATGTAAGCAATTTTCTTACTTACTTTGTCTTAAGTCAATGCTGTAAAACTGGAATATTTTGCCTGGAGCTGTAAAAACATCTTTGACCTCCATAGCCAGCTTAGCTCTTCCATTGATCTTTAAAACTGGTCATGCGAGCTCTGTATCTAACCTGTATTGTGTTCTTTTGTGAAGCTTTGGGTATGCACAAATTTTGTTTTGGCCAAAATAGAACACACGTTAACTGATGATCGTTCTGACCAATGGATAACGTTGTACCAAAGTAGTTACATGTTATTGAAAATCTTTTGAAGCTAGTATATTTTTCAGGCGCTAGAGATTATATTGTAAAACTATAAAGGGTACAATTCCAAGGAAATAGTAAAGTGGGGTTGCTGTCGGACCAGTTGTGTCTGGTGTCAAGCTGTGTACTGGCAGTAAATTAACACAGCCATCCCCCAAATACAAAAACAAAGATATGTCCCATTAGCTATCTAGCTACCTATCTCTTTTTTATGCTACCTATCTCCCTCTTAAAAAGACTAAATGGAAAGCTGGCAAAAAAGTTAGCAAATGCTTTGACAAAGTAAGTCTCATGGTCGAAGTCATGGCCTCATTCTGGAAATTTTGTTTACATAAGTTGCCAGGCAACCAGCGTTTAGTGTGGCTAGCTACCCTTGGCAAAAATGTGAATATTTCCTTAACCTTGTAACAAAACCTTCCACAAAACAAGAGCAATGCAATCTAAAACGCGACACACATTTTGATATCTGTGATGTCTTTGTAGTGCAAGAACTGTAGGAGGAGTTAGGGGGGCTATAATAATAAATAAATATGTATGTGAGATTACATAACGTGGGGGGCACCCTCACCTAATTATTTGGGATAGCAGCTTTATTGGTTTAGTGGAAGTAGATGTGACTGCAGCATGAATAATGACTAGCGGTTATACTGGTGGGCGTCGGGGTATGTGTACTAGCATTAGCAGTAGTAACTGAGGTGGTGGAATTGGTAGTGAAATTAGTATTAGCAGTAGAAGTGGTTTCTGTTTAGTGAAAGTAGTTGTATTCATATTGACGTAGTTTTAGTAGTGGTGGTGGGTTCAGTAGTAGCAGTAGTAGTAGTACATTTAGTAGCAGTATTAGTGGTGGTAAATGCCTGTGTTGGTAGAAGTTGTAGTAGTATTGACTGTGCTGGTGGAATTAATATTAGTGGAAGCTGTGTATAGTGACCGTTGTTGTGTAAATAGTGGTACCAGTAGTAATATTGATGGTGACAGAAGTATTACAAAAGACTGCAAAGTATTTTCTAATACAAACTGTAAGGAGGATTAGCTCTCCCAAACCTAATTGTACTTCAGACATTTTGATGACATTTTCCATCCAGATGGCTTACAGTGAAGCTTGAGTAGTACCCCTCCTATTCTGCATTAGTACGTGGTGTATCCACCTTTAAAATATTCAGTCAGAATTCTGACTGTTTAATTATAATCCCATTCTAACTTTTATTTAATCTAATAATTCCTATTTTGTGTATAACTCCTTGATTTTCAATATCTTCCATTTTTACAAAAGCAGGTATGGATTTTACCCATGAGAGTAAGCTAACCTTTTGACCTACTTCCATTGACAATGAGGAATCAATGCATCAACTCATCTGCATTAACCCTTATCTTGGTCATTCTTTTTGGTCATTTTACACCGTATACACTAGCATTCACTAAAAGTATGTAATAAATATATTTGTTTGACACTGCAAATTTCATTAAACGGTTAAAATGGAATGTAGTGCAAAGACATCTGGGAAATCACAGAAATATTGGGCAAAAATGGTATTGGCTTGCACTGGATGTTTGTGTAAACATCAAGCAAGTTAAAAGATAGAAGAAAGTAAGACATGAATAGCCAAATAATGGTAAAATTTAAGTGCACAAGTGTAAATAATAAATATGTAATCAATAAATATGAATTGGCAGAGGAAGGCAGCTAAAATGTCAAAATTCCCATAACAGGGACGATTTTTTCCATTGATCAAAGGGGTAAACTGTTTTATCTTTGTAGTTGCCGTGCCTTTATATAAAAATTGTCTGACCTGTCATATTTAGCATTATTACACAACAGTGTAGTAATAGTTAATAAGTGGATATGTGCCATCAACGCAAATGTCGGCTTTAAATAGATCATGATTTCCTGTCGTTTTTTGCCCTTGACCTCTTCGGTGGCTTTTGCCAAAATATGTTTTTCAATGTGTGTTGATCCATTTTCCATGCGTGTCATGAGCATTTATATGCTCCTTGCAATTAGCTGCTGCATTTCTGCTCAGTGAACCTGATAAGGATTTAGTTGATTTTAAGCTCTGTGTACTGACCAGCTTAACAAAATGCAACCCTCTGATGAAAACACCTTCCTGCGGCTATGAATGTGGAGAGTGTAGTTTTAATTTTTTCTGGGCATAGTCCTGTCAATCTATTTTACATCCACAGATTTAAACCAAAAGAAGGTTTTGTTTGTCTTCACCACTTCATAACTAAGGATGTGACAAGTAACATTAAAAAAATTATTCAAAGACCATAGCTTTTTAGAAAAACACTTCAATATGAAGTGCAAATAAAAACAGAATGCAATTATGTGCACTGAGACATTTTATTTGTTTTTGGAAAAATACGTGCCGAAAAATGTTGGGAGAGGGTTATGCTCACCACTGTGTTGCATCACCTTTTTTTTTAACAATACACTGTAAGCATTTTGGAACCAAGGAAAACAATTGCTGTAGTTTTTAAAGTGTATGCATTCCCATTCTTGCTTGATACAGGATTTCAGCTGCTCAACAGTTCGGGGTCTTTGTTGTATTTTGTATTTCAATGAGTGACAGGTCTGAACTGCAGGCATGCCATTTTAGCAGCCAGACTCCTTGACTATGAAGCCATGCTGTGTTTTTTGGAAACAGGGTTGTAGATTGCCGAATGTAGTCTTGGCATTATTTTTCTATAACATTGGTATTTGTACAAAAACTCTTTGGTGAATCATAGAGTATATGTATGCTTAGTCATTGGTTAGTGTGCGAAGGTTGTGATAGTAACTGCTTTATGTGAGCTCATCAGTCTTATAGAGACTTAGTGTTGAGCGATCCTGTTTCCAAGAAACGTATCTACATCTTATCCCCTAGCAACTGATGATTGGCTTGTGAGTCATGACAGTGGGCCTCAAGGTAAAATCAAATCATATGACGATAAATAACAGTCAGTATGTGCATCAATTTCTGTCGCTTGTTATTCAGGAATTCAGGCTTGGTATATTCAGGCTGGTGTAAAAGTGCTTTGTGACAACTGCTGAGGTAAAAAGCGTTTTTTAAAATACATTTGATTGATATGATAAAATCTGACATGAACAAAGCAAAAGGCCCAGCTTTCTGTGGAGGGGTGATGCTACGACAGAATTGACAACATTTCTGCTGCGCTCAAGAGGTGGGATTCGAGAGGTTAAGCTGACATTCGCATTTTAACTTTAGTACATGCTGTTTGTTTTTTTAAATCCCTTGGGCATCAAAATAAGTCCTGCAATTATGAACCACCATTGAGGCAGGGTGGGGTATACTGAGTTTAAACAAATGCAATGGTAAATCCTAGGGCATGTGTTAAATACGTTTTTTGAGCACAGAAATAATACAAATTAATCAATGTCAAGACTAATTCATGACGTTTTGGTATAAGCCACACTGACGCACTTGACTAAATTGATAGGACATTTAAACACCCCCAACCACACATAGCTTTATGGATTAACCAATGATCTATACATGTTCACTAAAATCCACACATGAACCTCCATTATCCTACCCATTTAGCATAAGGATCTGAGCGACTTTGACAAGGGCCAAATTGTGATGGCTACTGGGTCAGAGCATCTCCAAAACTGCAGCTCTTGCGGGGTGTTACCGGTCTGCAGTGGTCAGTACCTATGTGGCCTAAGGAGGGAAAAGCGATGAACCGGCGACATGGTCAGCAGGCAAGACCCAGTGAGGCACGTGGGGAGCGAAGGCTAGCCCGTGTGATCCGTTACAACAGACGAGCTACTCTAGCTCAAATAGCAGAAAACAATTATGATTGTTCTGATAGAAAGGTGTCAGAACCCATAGTGCATCGCAGTTTGTTGCGTATGGGAAGCCGCAGACCAGTCAGGGAGCCAATGCTGACCCCTGTCCACTGACGAAAGCACCTACAATGGGCAAGGAACTGGACCACGGAGCAAGTGAAGAAGGTGGCCTAAATCATGTTTTCTTTTATATCACAAGGATGACCGGGTGTGTGTGTCGCTTACTTGGAGAACACATGGCACCAGGATGCACTATGGGAAGTAGGCAAGCCGGCGAAGGCAGTGTGATGATTTGGGCAATGTCCTGCTGGGCAACCTGGGGTCCTGCCATTCATGTGGATGTTATTATGACCCATACCACCTACCTAAGTATTGTTGCAGACCTTTCAAGGAAACGGCATTCTCTGATGGCATTGGCCTCATTCAGCAGGATAATTTGCCCTGCCACAAACCAAAAATGTTCCAGGAATGGTTTGAGGAACCTAACAATGTGTTCAAAGTGTTGACTTGGCCTCCAAATTCCCCAGATTTCAATCCAGTAGAGCATCTGTGGGATGTGCTGGACCAATAAGTCTGACCCATGGAGGCCCCACCTCGGACTTAAAGGATCTGCTGCTAACAGCTTGGTGCCAGATACCACAGCACTTCTTCAAAGGTCTAGTGGAGTACAAACCTTGACGGGTCAGGGCTGTTTTTGCGGGAAAAGAGGGACCTACGCAATATTAGGCAGGTGGTCCTAATGTGGTTATTTTTACTTTTTGGTTATTCAAACATGTTAACAAGGGTAAGGGAAAATGTATCTGTCTTGTGTTTTTATGCCTCAATCTCCCATGTTCCAATGCCCCAGTTTGTGCCCCCAACATAAACATTCTATCACACTACATTATATTAGGGAAACATCACAGTTCTGCATTAGATCAGCTAGGCAGTCCCAGGCCATCAGGATCCTATAGCTTCGGAACTGTCAGTAAGACTCTACAATCAAGAATGGTTTGAAATAAATAACTAGACGTTTGGAATAATTTGATACTTAAAATGTTAAACTGACTGATTCTTCTCCAAGTCTTAGTGGGAAGTGTGATGTATACCGAGAGAACTACTGAATGCTTGTTTGGAGTATAGGACTAGAGGCACAGGAAGAACAAGATCTTAGCAGTTGGTTGACAGGTCTTAGAAGCTGTTTTGTTTCCATTGGGATAGAACTCTGGTAAGCCTTAAGTAAGCCCTGTGGGCTTTGATGGGGGCTTAGGAGGACACAATTAATGAATTTGTCTTTCCTCTTCAAAGTCATACAAGAAAGTGTGAACTACGTATACTTACACATTATGAGATAAATTAGAACCCCCCCAATTCAAAAGCAGTAGATCGGATTTTAAGGGGTAGGTTGAAGTAACTTGAATATTCTTTTCATCATTATTTGTTTATCATTCATTGCATATATTCATATAGCTTAACAATATCTGTATTGTTTTGGTCCATGTGGCCCAGCTAATGCTATTTAGGTCGAATTTGTAGATTTTAAAACAAGCATAGGCAGGTCATACACCTCCAGAATTTATGAGAATATATATCATGATTATGTTTAAGTTTGGATGTAGGAACTGAGTATATATATCATGATTATGTTTAAAGGTTTGTATGTAATAACTGACAATATGTATCATGATTATGTTTAAAAGTTTGGATGTAGTAACTGAGTATATGCATCGTGATTATGTTTAAATGTTTGGATGTAGTAACTGAGTATATATATCATGATTATGTTTAAATGTTTGGATGTAATAACTCAGTATATATATCAGGATTATGTTGAAACATTTGGATGTAGTAACTTCAAGAGAGTGCCCCTAGTCTCAGCTCATTTTCCTGTATAAAAGACACATGGGAGCCATATTGATGGAGTAAAATCCAAATCAACGTATAACTTTTTTGAAATGCATTTTTCTGGATTTTATTTTGTTATTCAGTCTCTAATTGTTCAAATAAACATACCATTAACATTATGGATCATTTCAACGTAAAAAACCAGTAGGAATCAAATATTTTTTTGTAAATGGAGGAAATTACCTTGTCATGTAATCATTTTTTATATATGTTTCTATGAAATTTAAATCATGAGACAAAGACTACTGGAGAGCTAAAAGACTTATTTGAAATGTGCAAATTAACATTATTTATGCAATGAGATAATAATAATAATAATAATAGGTCAGAATGCTGTCCATCACAAGCAAATAGATTTTATTCACATTTTAAAATCCATTATTGCATTATACAAGCCATACAGATTAAAAGAGTAGACAGTACTGGTATTAACAAGCATTTTACATGATCAAATGTCAGTGCCCCCAATAGTCTACTAGTGTGAGAGAGAAAGAAAAATAATTATTTGTTCAACAGTGGAATGTCACAAAGCAAGGCCCAATAAAATTTACATCTGTATAATGAACAAAGAAAGTGTTCACAAGATATATTTCAATGCATTACAATTCAGGGGCCCATCAATGATGTACGTTGGTCCTTAACAGACATGACTTCAGACAGGTCTCGGGCCAGTCGCAGCACTTGCAGCTGTTGTCAAACACCATGCCACTGGGGCAGCTCTGGATCCAGGTGAAGCCATTGGCACACTGGTAGTAAGACCCTGGAGAATCTGCCTTGACGTATAGCCCATGAGACCTGCCTGCGCAGAAATAACTGCTGGCCTCGCGAATATTGGTCTTGGTTGGTGGTTGGGGGGGTAATGCTGGGTGAAAAGAAGAAGTGCTATGTCTATTCCGAAAAGCCCAGGACTCCGTTTGCATGTTATACATGATTGTATGTACAGTGGCTAGCGATAGTAATGCTCCACAC
>JACXGK010008123.1:0-12107 GCA_016801125.1 Novumbra hubbsi
GGGGGGGGGGGGGGGTTTGTGCGTAGGTGTGCGAGCGTGACTACTTGGATGTGTGTGTGTGTGCACGCTCATGTATGTGGGTGGTCTGAGAGGAAGAGACAGACAGTCTGGTGGAACACTACAGAGGTCAGGGGTCAACCACACTCCTGTCAACCTGGGATGGATGGGTAATCCATCAATGACAGAGCTCTGCATCACCGTTCAGACGTAATGTCTTCATCTAGTCTCTTCGTCGGTGAGGGACGTACAGATTTCGCCTCTTAATTTGAACCGGCTCTCACAGAAGGATAATAAGAACCACAGCGAATGGATTGGGAATTATTGGGTGGATTGTAATTATATGATAATCCTGTTGAGGTTGATGCATTTCTTGACAGGACAAATCCAGCCTGACATGTTATAACAGAAATAACCAACTTCAGACGCCTTTTTAAAACCCACAACATTTAATACCCCATTACGTAGCCCCAGTGGTCTTGACATATGCTGAAACATTGACCTTTAACACTCACTAATTTGCTTGTCCACCCTCCACCCCAATTTACATCAATGAATCCTTTATGTACTGTATTCTGGTGTAAGTGCAAGGGTCCAAAAGAAATCCCACCTGGTCACATAGCAGCAAGACAGCTTTTAGTGGTCCGTCTGTGCAGTACAGCCGGAATGAACCCAGTAATAATCGAGTCAGGCCAATGTAAAGAAGGCTCTTATATGCTGGACTGAAATGTTAAGCTGCTGCATACAACAGAATGGGGCCACGCTTTACACCACCCAGGCTAGGATTCAGTAGGCTTTAATCAGCGTGAATGAACAAACCCAAACCTCCCCACCAAACACCACCGCAGACACTGAGCTTGTGTGTGTGTGTGAGAGTGTGATACTAAGGGACAAAACAGCCTGTTAAAAGCATGGAGCAGAATGGAGCAGAATTGATCAAAGAGGAGAAAGGCCTTATTCGTATTTTCAAAGAGCTAAATGAAACGGAGAGTGGAGACACCACAAGAAACATACATGTACATCCAAGTGTTGTACCGCACTTTGAGCAGGAATGGGATCAATGGAGAAAAACCTCCCATGAGGGTTTTCAGACAATCAGAGAAACACTTTTCAGCTCAGTGATTCCGAATATTGTGCCGCGAGAACTGAGGGACTGCGGTGAAATAACGATGAGGATTTGACGTGTGTAATCGCGTGTGTCTCTGTATCTGTGTGTGTTTATGTATGTGTGTGTCTTTGGCATGATTGAAAGACAGCGTGGGACAGTTTCTATATGCGTGACAGACACCGAATGGGCCTGTTGTGCGCCATAGGCCTACACATCTAATCAGACGAACAGTAAAAGGTCTTCGTCAATAAACCTGATATTGTTTCCATGTCCACAGTTCGATCCCTCTGCTGTTTACTCGAAGAGCGATGAGAGAACACTTGGTCGTTGCTTGGCCCTTTAGGAAAGGCATGATGGAACTCGGCGACAACTCACCTCACCGTGGAAGCTGTATCTTCCCCTGAGGATGGCCCTGCAGAGCCTGGGCCTGCTGTCATCCTCAAAGGGCATGGATCCGCTGAGGAGGATGTAGGAGATGACCCCCAAGGCCCACATGTCCACCTGGCAGGTGTAGGGTGTCCTGAGGACCACCTCTGGGGCCATGTATTCTGCGGTACCACACATGGTCATCATGGACCAGCCTCGCCTGCCTCCACCGCCAACATCCCGTCCCACATCCCTTCCACTGCCCGGGCTATCCCCTGTGTCACCACCATCCCCACTTCCCACCCCGCCTGTCGGGTCTCCACCACTCCCACTGCCCCCTCCAACCAGACAACCCCTGACGCCACCGGCTCCACTTCCACCGCTCTCGCCATGTTCACCTCCGCCCTCGCTCCATCCGGGACGCTTGTTCCCAAAACTGGCCAGCCCAAAGTCAGTCACCAGTAGGCGGGAATCAGCTCCAGGGTGGTAGTACAGTAGATTCTCCGGTTTCAGGTCCCGGTGTGTGATGCCTAGAGAGTGGAGATAGACCACCCCGGCTAGGGCCATCTGCAGGGCACGAGCAGCATCGCGCTCTGTGAACTGGCCCTTGGCGATGACACGGTCGAACAGCTCCCCACCCGTGGCCAGCTCTAACACCATGTAGATCCGTCGGGGGGTCTGGAACACCTCCACCAACTGCACCACGTTAGGGTGACTGACCCTGCGTAGCACCCCTAGCTCAGACTCACACACTTCGCGCCCCTCCTTGGCTCCCACCTCCATCATCTTGATGGCAAAGGGCTGCCGGGTGGCACGGTGCTGGACACGTACCACCCGACTGTAGCTCCCGCGACCTATCAAAGCTTGGATGTCATACCTGGGTGGACGGGGAGGGGTCAGAGATGGAGTTGGACGGGGCTGTAATACTGCATTGGCCAAAGACAATGCAATTACATGAGCAATGACGTCTGGAAACTTTTTATAAACAGACATTGACATTGGGTGGTTTAACGTACAAAAATATTTGAAGTACATATGTTTGTTGTGGCATCCATGTAACACGGGGAACATAATTGACATGACATACAATAACAGGTCTAATAAATGAAATACATATGAATATATCAAATATATGGATGCCAAGTGTAATTCAACTATGGACTACATTAGAAATTATACAGATGTGGAGAATAATTAGCTAACTGTTGGTAAAGAAAAAAAAAATAACCAGAATGTACATTTCAATATGTTAATAACATGGCATAGGCTACCTGGGTATTTTTATGAACAACTACCTCTGTTGTTGGTCAATATGGGTTTGAGTGTTTGGTCAATATGATTAAGGTTTCGAGAAGTTTATTTTGAGAAAACATACCTTCGTAAATGTCTGCTAGCAGGAAAACTGCGTTATGTGGTACATATTGATTTCATAGCATCAACAAATGGCACAAACATCTACATCAGTAGTTGTATGAAGGCAAACCTGAGTTCTATTATTCTGTTTAAATAATTAAAGAAACGTAGTGACTTTCCACATTCAACATACCTTGCTGTAACTCGAGGATCAAACTTTGCCCTGTACCTGGCCACTTTACTGTCCACATGTTGCACGTCTTTGGCGGTTGGCAGCTGGATGTGTGGCTGCAGCTGGTTGACTCGGAGGCTCCAAATGTCTTTCTGCTTCCCTTTACACTTTTCTGGCTCGTTGTCATCGTTTTTCCTTTTGTGACTGTAGCTCACTACCGATTTTACAAAGCTTACATAACTGTTTTTCGAGGTCTCTGGTAGCACTTTGCTAGTCCCGCAGCCCATTACTAAAACGGAACTAGAAAAGGCATCGCTGCTTTTTTCAGGAGAAAAGTGGCAGGTGCTTAATTGCACAGCTGACTAAAAACCCTGACAACCAAACCAGATAACTCCTATTACTCAAAATGTCAGTAAAATTACAATTTTCCTATACAATTATACATGAAATGCTACAGTCTTTATAATGATTAAAATAGTTCCAACTCTCTTGAGTTGTATGCAGGTACAATAGGAGTTTTGAGCAGCTGAGAACAAGTCACGACTGATGTTTATAATGTGTGAATGGATTCACTGACAGTCTCATGCTGATACACAACATGAGGATCCACTCCCACTCTTCCACAATAGGCAAGTGCCAAAAGTAACAAGCCAGTAGGAGTTGTTTTGAAGCTTCTGACATTATTTAACATAGCTTGTAAAGATTATTTTTTTTCAAGCAAGGCTTTACAGTTAGGCGGACTATTCTTTTCTTTTTGTATGTCCAACCATAACACTTGAAGTTGAAGATATACATAGCAACATATTATAGACTTGTTTTTATTATATACAGAAAGTGTGTTTGTGTAACTGATTCGTTTTATTTATAGCTTTGAGAAAACGTAGCATACCTTCAGTAAATATCTGCTAGCAGAAAAACTGCCTCATGTGCCTTATGTGGTACATATTGTATTCATAGTATCAACAAATGACACAAACATTTAAAAAAGAGTTAACTATGTTAGGATAATTTATAGTTTTAATCTTTGTGCAATGATTCATTAGAAAAACTAAAATGGGTAATTTGCATTTTACTAATAAAATGTGTACTTTTGGCCAACAGTGTTTCTGTTACCAAATTACTAAATGCATGACTACTTATATAAAAATATATTTAACATCTAATGAAAAGTTTCTGCTCCCATCACTACACAATGGCCCAATAAATACTGAATACAACTATACATACAATAGTATTTCTACACTACATCCACTTAGACCACTAAAGATAACCAATCCTCAATGTCAATGAAGAAATCAAAGACTTCCCTTTGAGAAAAAAATCTTTTTCCAGTATATACAGAGAATAAAATACACAAAACTATCAAATCACAGCAATAAGCAAATTCCATTCTTTGCCAATAACAATTCACTGGTACACCAGTTACTCCTCTAATAAATAAGGCCCTTTGAGTCCAACCTTTGCTCTGCTGCACACTGAATTAAGGAAACAACGTGTGTAGGGGTATATGACCAATATATGACCAAGAAATATGTAACCTAGTTTAGACTAACACATCATACATTTATGGGGTGAGCAGATAGTCTAGTGGTCAGGAGCATTTGGTCAGGAACTCTTGGGCAGCAATAAGGTTGCTGGTGATAATCCCAGAGCAGGCAAGGCACTTTGCTCTAAATGAGGAGAAAAAAAAAAAGAAATTCACACCAGATGGTGTCATGCCAGCTTTTTACAACTTATTTATTCATATGAGGAAGTGAAGCTTACAGGTTGATTCACTTCCACAGTTGTAAGACACACATTTGGTCTAAGCATCTACCTTGACCACCAGTAGTGGAGAACAATCTTCTGAAAGAATATATTGCCCTGAATTAGATTCAAACTCTTTTTGACCATCACGGTGAAGTAAATCACTTCAGCTTCAATGCTTTAGTGGTTCACAGCACAACCAGACTGGCAGTAACAGGATGTTATACAATCCTCCTACTTTTTCGTGTATGAATTTAAAGGTGTGTATTTTGGACATACACTGCAAAACAAAATCTCGTTTGAGGATGATGTGTCTATCAAAGGTTGTTGAACAGTGGCAAATGCATTTGGATACCATTTATGGTGCTCAATAGGCTGATTTGTTTTTTGTTATTTATTATTTCAGAAATAATTCCCAGCCTGGCTAATTCTACCAGGTATGAGAAAAGCTTGCAGCTGGTTTAAAGAGATTCAAATGAACAAGTATGAACCACTAGTATATACCAAAATCCCAAATTATTCCTTTAAACTACACATTATATGTTATATTCTTAGAGAATCAATTGGACCATATCGTCATATACACAAATTAATGCAGCAACTGCAGATTTCCCCTTTAAGATCTACAACATGCTGTGTTATGCCTGTCCAGTCAATCTTTCTGAATTAACAGTGAAACTGAGCGGTAGTGATTACTGAGATGTAATTAATGTATTCCCACATTCCAGCTTCTCTCGTGTCAAGATTTATGACAGATTGTTTAACTGGTGTAGGATACTAATTAAACAGGCTTCAGGTTCACCGCTCATTATCAAACATTCTCTTCACTCGAATCTTCTTCAGATACAAATGGTGTCACAAAACCTGACCAAGATGCAATGCAACAACTAGCTATCTGCTGCTGAACATGGTATTGGAGGGTGGTTATAAAAATAGGGGTTTCTATATTTCTTTCTTGCACACCCGCACACATTTGCACACACGTGCAAACACACACTGCACACATACACACATTCTCAACTCAACAGAGGATACCAATCAGATTGCCAGTGGGGCGGTAAATCGTCCTTCAGCTGGCATCCTCGGGGAGTCAGCAGTTAGTGGTATTGAACCACTATCAGATTACTAAAAGGCTGTCCCCAGTTATAGATGAACCATAATATTCACTATGTGTGCGTGTTCGTGCAGCTGGGCTGTATTTCTATTACATGTATTTGAAAAACAATTTCAGACGCCTTTGGAATGTGCCGTCATTTCAGTCCAATGTATTTTCTACTTTATATTGGGAAATGTGTATTTTATTATGGCCGTTTTTATGTTTCCTGATTTACTAGCGGGGGTTTGTTTAGGAGTAGAGCTTGTGAGAATATTACCCAGCACGCTTAGGAAACTTTTTGTGGAAAATATATTTTGGAGCAATCAATTAAAGTAAATAAACAAACACATGTCAGCCACAGGGAGTTTTAGAAGTGGTTTGAGGTTACTAGGGGGGACTAAGCATCCGTCCCTCACTGTGTTCTTGGTAATGCTGTACGCTGCCTTTACAGCCTGCTTGACTTGTGAGACTTTGGGTAAAGCGCAAAGCCAAGGAGTCAAGTCGTTATAGAGAAGCTAGGATAAGAAACACAGACCACACACGGTTAATTGGGATTTGGCATGTGGGGTACCCCGCTTGGGTTCCCCGCTTTGTGGAGAGTCATTACAATAATAGATGGCAAGCACGCAACTGTCATTGCTTGTATGAGAGGTTTCTTTCAGTATATTCGCATTAGACTACATGAGATGTTAACACTCAGAATGCCTACTCCAGCTGCATTTACACACCCCATGCAGATTTTCTGATCATTTTTTAAAAGACCAATTGGTTTATTGGAATTGGACAACCAGTGTAAACAATACCATAGGTATATTGGATCAAGAATAATGACCTTGCCTATGCCCTATGGCCAATGAGGAGGAAATTATATATAATTGAAATATAATTAAAACAGTGTCGCCCCATATAGTTATGCTTTCCAGAACGTATAATCATCATTTTAAATACAACCTTGATGCATTTATTGGCCTAGCCTAGGATGTCTGTGGACCTAGCATGCCTATTAGCCATATACATTTTACAAAAGATCCAATTCAAAAGAAACTCATTTTGGCTACCAGTCCTGTGTGTTTGTCAACTTAAATAATTCCAGCATCCAAACTGTGGACCAATGGGAACTCGCAATTTGATTAATGGATGCTGTCCTCCTTTTGTAAAAAAGTGTAATGACATTAGATAACAAGAGCCACTACACTTGTACCCTCAATTAATGCATATGCGCTCATGTCTGTCTCAACCACTATATCTCCAGCCTTGGCAACATTTTGGAGTTCTTGTAAAACCACAAAGCAATTTAAAGATATAGCCTACTGCCCCGTTTCAAGAAATTATTCTTATTTTCATGCTACTGTAATAATGACTAATGTAATAATAACAAATAATAGTGTATCTACTTACAGATATCTAAGCCTTTCTTTATCATTGTTCTTCCTGTGCATGTATTTCTGTGTCCAGTGTTGTTTTATATCATCTCCGGTTTATCAGTCCACAGCAGAACAATCAGATGTTGATGTACTTGCCAATAGATTTCTAAGCTTTTTGTTTTCATTGTTTTTCCAGTTGTTGTATTTCTATGTACTGTGACGGTTCGTATGATCTCCAGTTAATCCTGTCTATATGGAAAATTATTTTGGCTTGTTTTTTTTTACATGCACTGTCAACTGTGGAACCTTATATAGACAGGTGTGTGCATTTCAAAATCATGTCCAAGCAATTTATCACAGGTGGACTCCATTCAAGTTAAGGAAACATCTCACGGTTGAGCAACAGAAATAGGATGCACCTGAGCTCAATATTTGTGCAATTCAGATTTAACAGGGTCTGAATACTGCTTAAATACAATGTTAATAATCAATGTCTATCAAATCAATTAAACACGTAAAAATTACATTGAATATAAGTTAAATGTCTCACTAGACAAACTGCTCAGAGGTGAAACATCTTATTGTACCATACAATAAGTGGTTGGTTATTGTATGGTACACATATTCACCCAGGATTTTAGATCACAACCTTTTTGTTACTAGCTATCTGAAGTTTCTGCTGCATTACCTGGTCCATGCACCTAATGGCAATGCATATTTCCACATTGCCTAAAGTATTTGCAATAATGTTAAGCTGTTATTATAAGCGTAAGCTGCGGTACTCTGATTTTTGCAGTGCTCAATGTCAACTGACAAAAATGTGGACATATATCAGCCAATATTTCGGATACTACAACACATCTCAGATAATGCCCCCAACTATGCTATTAGAGTCCAAGCCAGCACATTACCCAACCTACATTTTAAGCGCAGTAGTGATTGTAACTAATATTTATATAGTGGGTAGAAAATACTACATTATCCACACATCACCTCAACCATAAAACCTACTAAAAAGTTCCATTAAAGGATTCCATTGATTTTGTCATCAAACTAAACTCTACTTATGTTTCCGAACCAACTGTGCTGAATTAAATAAATGTTGCAGGCTGCCATATTGAGCAACTAGGATAGTAATTAGGTGTGATTGCCTTGGTCAAGGGCAGAACAAAAGCTTTTTCACCTCGTCAGCTTGGGGTTTTATAAGTGTACGAATACAGGTGAAATCCATTATTGACCAGAGGTGGTGGTAGCAGAAAGATTGGAATGCCTTGAGTAAAGATGTCGTGGGTTAGAATGGCAGATGAGGAGATGTTAAAAACAATTACTCTATATTGTAAATAGACATAGATGGTAATTCAAATATATGCATATGTCATGTTAATATTTTATATTAAAAAATCATATTACATTAATATAATCATTGGCTGTGGATGTATTTTCATTTAAATGTTTTTTTTTTTACTTGTGACATCATAAGGTTTTCTTTTAACCCTTGAAAAATGAACATCGCAATTTAGATGATAAGTACGTTTTTTACCAAGTCAGATTATATTCTATTTCCCCGGGATCTCAAGATTGCCATCCGTAGTTTAGTAGCGCACTCCCTGATTAGATCACAGACGAGACAGAGGGTCTGGGAGCTCAGCATTAAAACAGCAGCCCCCGGAGTACATCCCTACTGAGTTTTGACCCGCAAACAACCCCAATGTTCTTTAAACAATAGTTTAATCAGCTTTAATCTGGGAGTTTCGAGACTCAAGAAGAACAAGAAATTGAGTTAATATGTGACATGTTTTGTTGGGGTAACATTTTCGAAGCAACAATGTTGAATCAGTTATAACCGCAAATGATGAGAATACGTACAACGCTATCGCAGCTAGTTCCCTCATGATTGTATGTATCAGTAACAGTTTATGTTTTGCACCATATTTATCTCCCTTTCCTTGGCAGTGTTTTTTGAGTATAAGGATGTATTTAAAGATTGCCTACTGTAATATGTATTCGTAATATCGTTCTTTGTCTAATGCACCGGAACAAACGTTGCTTGTTATCTCATGTGTTCTATTGTGTTACAGTACCATTTATGTTGGTGTACACATTTCCCATGGGGCAACGGATGTTGAAAATACGTCTACCAGGTTGAAAACATAGTTGTTGAAAATACTGTAATTTTACTCAGGTGGTTTACTCAAAAATGTTAAGACTGTTAGATTAGATAACACTTTCGAGTGAACAAAATAAATCATAACTTCCATGAGTATCATCTGAAAAAGTATTGAATAACATCAAAGGTAGCCCTGGTTTGTAAAGAGGCTGATGGTATTTAATATCACTACACAAAGTGTCCACAATGCACTTATTGTGACTGCATAACTCACATCTAGAGACCACACGCACACGCACACACACACACACTTGCAAACACCTTTTCTGTATTCTTGTCATTATATTACAACATGTATATAAATATATATACAGCATATCATATTAGATAGGAGGTATTTCCTCAGAGGACCGCACGTGGGCAGATTCACAAACATAATTGTTTATCAATCAAAATGTTTCACCATACGCGACGAGTCAAGCCGCTTTTAAGCCCTTTTGTCAGTAGCCTTCCCATTTGCAGTTTAGTTGTATTATCTCACTGATTAATGAAACCTGTCCTTGATTAATCAATGGAACAACACTCTGTAATTGTTGTTTTGTACCAAAGAAAACAGCAGCAAGTGGGCAGAGAACTAGACAGAGCATGTCTGCTTATTACAAGCCACTGAGAGGAAAGGACAGAGGAAGAGATCAATGCATTGGATAACACTTTTTTCACACCAGGGCAACTTGACTCAAAGCCTTTAATACAGTCCTGGGGAATGGCGGAATGGTGTAACGTTACACTTCTTTCATCCAGACGCCATGAAGGGAGTAATAAAGAAGGTGCTGGGGAGGAACACTGCGGCTTATTCCCAAATGGCACCCCAGTTCCTTTATAGGGCACTATTTTTCACATGACCCACAGGGCTCTGGTCAAGTGTAGTGCACTTCATAGGGAATTGGGTGCCGTTTGGGATGAACAATAGCAGAGAAACAAAACTAATTACTGTGACAAGTGAGGCAAGCTCAGGGTTTCTCAGAAGCAGAGCGCGGAGGAGAAGAGGGACGCTACCACTGTGTCCGTAATGGCGCCCTTTCCTTATTTACAGTATGTTTGACCAGAGCCCTAGTAAAAAGTAGTGCACTGTATAGGTCATAGGGGACAATTTTGAACACACGTGTCTCCTAAAGGCAGAATCCTAGGGGACGGCTGACGGATATTCCAATTTTCTTTAGACTAGGGTTGCCGCACACATACACACACACACGAACATGTACACACCCACAGACATGAACACAAACACACAGACACACACACACATGGACATGTACACACACTTCCCGCCACTACTGCCTCCCAGGCCAAAGAGAGTAGAAAAGACAGCAGACAAATTGGCCGTGACGTCTTGATTGAAAAAATCATGAACATTGTGTAAGTTAACAAAATTGGATTCAGGTGATGGATTCTGTCATTGGTTCACCATGGTTAGGTTAGGTTCTCTCCAATCTTGTGTCTATCTGTCTGTCCATAGACTCACGTAATGAACATGGTTTCATAATTGCTTTTATATCAGGCTAGAGTTTAAAGGCAAGTGATGGTGGAGTAAGGTCATTAATATGAGTTCATATCATTTATAATACCCTGCTAGAGCTATGTATTACAAGCACTTTGTTTAATTAAATAGTTTGTTTTTGAGTCTATTTTGTAATTACATTTGGTGAAATCACTCGTTTGGTATTCATGTGTAACTTTTTAAGAAATATTACGGCAATTATTTGAGTCCGTTTGGATAAGTGTTTTATGTACTGTAGGTTAAATAATTTTCCTCTACGTAATAAGAATTGCTCGGTGAATTTAGCCAATCGCAGGCTGTGAAATTAATGCATGGTAAGATTTAAACCTACCATGCTGCTCTTTGCCGGCAGAAAGTTTGTGAAAGCGATTGAGGTAGAGGTGGAGGTGGACATCTGGAGATTGAGGGTTCACCTTTTAGTTTGGCGGAATCGTTCCAAGTCCTCGGGGGCCTTCGTCTCCACAAAGTCACAGTGACCACTAGGAAGGTACACCAAGTGGATGTGCCACTTGTGAAGGCTGGGAAAAATGAATACTCCCTGTCGCTCCTGATCTGACCCGGCTCCGTATCCTCACCTCCTTCATCACCGGTTGGTTTGGATCTGCGTGTGTCCGCTGCAGAAGTGAACTCCATCTCAATAGCTGCCACCTGCCCTCCATAAAGGCCGTACGCGACTTCAGGGCAAGATCATTACTGACCTCTCCCACCTCTAGTCACACATTGTTCAAAAGGCCTCTGTTCCACCTACAGAAACTAAAAAAGACTACGATCACCACATCAAGCCACCTCTTACTAACCAGACTGAGCTCTGCAAATGTACCACAGCAATGTGTTGCTATTGACCAATGGAATATCACTCCATTGAGAGAAGGGCAGATTGAGCCCAAACCCTCTAACCCTATCACAGCGGCTGGTTTTCTGCATAAACATCACTTTTGCTAACGTGATTGGTTGTTTCTCTCCCAGCGCTGTAGCTCTGCTGCCTCCTAATTCTATTTAGGAACACCGTACGACGCAGGTGTTTGTTTTCACAATCATCCCTGGCCTGTTTGCAGCGATACGCGCCGTTTGCTGCAGCTGTGCTGATCAATGCACCGTGGAGGGACTAAGGTAACTACAAAGAGCAGCTTGTCCAATGGCTTCCCAACACTCATCACCAGCAAACACATGGCTTTATGAGTCCTAGGTTTTTAAGTGTAATCATTCAGATCTACATTTAAGATTCAATGTTGCCATGCAG
>JACXGK010008123.1:12207-23404 GCA_016801125.1 Novumbra hubbsi
TGAACCCACACTTCTTCTCAAATCCCAGTTATACCCCCCCCCCCCCCCCCCCCCCCCCCCCCCCCCCCCCCCCCCCCCCCCCCCTTCATCCACAGTCCTGGGAGAAAAGCCACATTTGGTTTGTCACAACTGGATTTAGGGAGAGACCTATCAGCTTCAAATCTAACCAAACAGTGTTAGACTTCCAACTTATTCCTCTTCGTCCCTTAATCAATTTTGTTTTACTCCTCTTACAAGACACCCATTGGCGGTGTTATAGCAACATGCAATACATTTAGCAAGCTTATTGTAAAGATCACATAATGCTATGAGCAGACTACTCACCTAGACAAGCTGATGAAACTGTGGCCTTATATAACCAAAGAAATTCAGCAAAAACTCTCAACCTCATGGCCACTGGCAACAATAATAATAATAATTTATTTAACTTCTATAGCTAATTTCATTATAGTAATTATTCACAAAGTGCTTGAAAAAGCGAAATAAAATGAAACGACATGACAGAGTAGGTTTTGACTAGATTCCTCTGACAGAGCTGAAGGCCCCCAGTAGCCAGAATGTCCATCAAGAGGAACATGGCTTGAGCACAGTGGGGACGGATGTGTGTAAGGAGGGAGAAGAGCAGATCCTCCCGCCGCAGGCAGGCAGGCAGGCAGGCAGCACAGCCCACCCAGCTCCTGGTCCCACCAGCACCCTGCCATCTGACCTCAACCACAGCTGTGTACCTGCCCTCCACTCACACCCTGTCCTCCCCCATGTCCGGCCCCACTCTGAAGGACCCCAAGTTGCAGGCCGCTCCCAAGCTTATCACCAAACAAACCGTTCAATTCTCCCCAAACTACAAAGAAACACTCCGCAGTAGATCTGAATGTCCTTCATTTCAGTCTTTTGTAGATCTCCAGATAATAAATGAAAGCTCTGTGCAAATTTTCAATTCGTTTTTTCAATACAAAATTCAAAATTCACAATTTCTGTTCAATTGTTATGGATGAAAAGAAAGAATTATTAGGTACAACTGATCAGCAACTGATAATAAAATAAAATAAATCTGTAAAAAAAATTGATAGCTGAGCATACCACATCTGCCTAGGATGCCACAAAGGCATGTCCACCAGAATCTCTACAAAGTACAAGAGGAGCACAGTTCTTCTTTATGAGTTACTGTACCAGGCAGTAAATCTTGTTGAATAAGTAAAGTGTTGAACTTTGCTTTCATATTTTCCTGCTTGGGCCTTCATCGTACATAATGCCATATTCCTCTTTCATCTTTTCAGCACAATGGACCTTGATGCCTTGTAACCAGTCACACACTGGCTACAACTACAGTACAATCCCTATATATTTAGTGACCTATGATCGTGATCAGCATGTGACTTTGGCATGCATTGTGAGACAAGTGATAATTCTTCCTTCAACCGTAGCTTAATCCTAATGATCCTAACCCTAACCAAGCTGGAAGCATTACCTAACCTTTTTGTTGTCAAACCTTACCCTTTACCTTAATCCTATTCATCCATCAGATAGGTGGACAAAGAACATCATCAGTTATAATAATATTTTCCACCTGTCCTTCCTTTATTCCTTTACTTAAAATGTTTTAAATATTATTTCCTTCACTATCAAATATTACACTTTAAAAAAACGTTTTCTATCGTAACATGCATTCTGTCCCAGTCAGTCCAAGCACGGTCATAGCACAACTTAACAATGGTCTTTAAATACACAAAGGTATAATGGGGTAAAGGGCCAATAGGTTTTTTTGGAGCCCTTAATTGACAGCCCTGCCCCCTGTCCCCTGTACGTATGTTTCTGTCTGCTGTGGGGCTACTGAGACAGATGGACCTAAAGGAGCATGACTTGTATGTATGGCAGGAGGATCAGATGACAGATCCTCTGGTCCAGGTAGCTTGGCATGTGTGAACCAGGAATGAAAGTCAATGCATGAGCGTAGCGTGAGCCGGTGGGGGTCAAACAGCACGACGGCGGTGGTCTTACAGTGAAGGTGTCATGGAGGACATGCTCAGCACAGTTCGGGACATTTCCTGGCAGTCTTGGGCATTTGGCAGACGCTGCTACGAAAAGGGAATTACAACAGTGTGGGCGTGTTGAAACGAAGGCACGGGCGAGTCAGGGGGCTGGAGTTGTAACAGAATAGGTCTTAACCTTTACATCGATGCATTTAATCTTATGTTAATGCAACTTTACGTAGATGGATACATTTGATTAAGGGGATTCTTTTGCGCTCTCAAATCTGTCTTTTGAATAGCGCACCCAGGTTTTCAACCTCGGAGGGTTGTTCATTATGGCCCTTGTTATTGAGGCTCTAGCTTCTAAGACTAATGTTTTTGGCAATCATTTTACATTTCTACTGGTTAACAAGTTTAGTAGATGCTCTAATCCAGAGCGATTTACAGTAGTCATAAGTAGTCATAAATAACTTTTTCTACTTAGTCTAGGTGATGTTCTTATTAGTTTAAGTGTTGTTGTACTGTACTCCACGACACTGCATACACATATCTATATTATAGGTTAAAGTCCACGCTCTCAGGTTTCATTTGACACTTTCTATAAACTGTGAATCATGTAGGAATAACAGACATTTTTACAGTCATGTGAAAAAACTAAGGATAAAATTAGGACACCCTATGCCCTAATAGCTGGTATTGCATACTTTGGCTGAAATAACCTGAATAAAACTTTTCCTATAACTGTCTACCAGTCTCGACTAGGAATTTTTTTCCCCCCACTGCTCCATGCAGACTTTTTTCAGCTGTGTGATGTTTGATGGGATTCTTGAACGCACAGCCTGTTTCAAATCATCCCACAGCATCCTAATAGGATTAGGATCTGGGCTTTGACTTGGCCATTCCAGACCTCTCCATCAGCGGACACTGCTGTATCCTCCCTGGTAATGCCTGCACAGTGGCCCTCTTCCGTTTTGGTTTGTGTTGAGCCATACATGTTCAAACCGTTTTGGTTTGTGTTGAGCCATACATGTTCAAAACGTAACATCCCCTCCACCTTATTTCATAGATCCGTCAGTTTGCCAGTTCCGTGTTTTACCTCCACACACAGTGGTGTGCTTTATGTTTAATGTATTAGATGGATTTCTGAACCCAATTTGTGTTGTTGAAAACATAGGCCTTTGATCTTGGCTAATATCAAAGTCACACAAATCTAGTTAGATTTGATAATGGTTATAGCTACCTACATTTTAGGATGTAGGTAGAATTACTGACTGTTGACTGTATCCCAGTGAATTAAAATATACAGTATATTGTGCTAGAATAGGTTGTGTATGGCCACATGGTTATGGAGTATGAATTGTAAACTCGAAAAGCTTGTAGTTCTGGAGTATAATGGTCAGACCCTGTTTTTTTTAAGTACTGGCAAGACTGCATCCATTTCTTCTGAGGAGGGAACCACCCAATGTACTGGGTGGAGTGGAATGACACGGTTGATCGGTAAAAGGACCCGTGTGTGAATATCTGTACATGAGAAACCCCCACCGGCTCAGGCAGTGACGTGCCCATAGAGCTGTGAAATATGATTAAACAGCAATTTCTATGAATTAATGTTATTGGGTGGATTCAACTGCAGTGTTTAGTTTCCTTCTGCTTCCCATAAAAGAAAGAAGACTCCAAAATGTTTTATTGTACTGTATGGGTTATGCATCCTACTTCACACCGGTTTGGGTGCCTATTACTGCATGTGTTGGTTCTAGGGATGTTCCAGTCACAAGACCTATGCCGCCTACTCAATCACTGTTATAGCTAGTGTCCATAATGCATTGTTCCTAACCAAGTTCCATAAGTTCTTATTGGCCCTCGTATTGATGGAGCATGGTGTCAATATAAAAATGTTGGATTCATAAAATATTCACATTGAGGATGAGTCATTTTTTAGATGAATAATCTACTCAGTGGGTTTTTTTGTCCAAAATATCTCAGGAGTGGCTTTCCCCAAGCGTAGATTGCCTTCACTTCAAGAATTATGTAAGCAGATCAATAGGATTATAAATGCGCACCTTCACTTTGGCCAATGGTGGATGAAGGGTCGGAGTTGAGAAAAAAAAGGTCCCAAAGTTACGTTTTTTATATCCTGTGTCACTTGGCAGATTTACTAAAATAGTAATGGCCTCTAATATGTCATGTAACTGTAAGAACCCTATATCCAGCCACACATGCCTTGCCGAAGACAAATCCTATACCAAATGCTACATTGTGGATTTAGAGTCCATCATGGTAGTCAGAGCATGCCCGTGAAGGTGGTCAAGTACCTTTTATTATGTCAGAACAATCTATCCATCTGTCCTTTGGCTTCTTGACCTTAGTTCTGCCTTCAGCACCATTGATCACCACAGTACACGTTTGCCTGTTTTCGATCCAATCTATCAAAAATATCAGTTTCAGACATAAGGGAGACTGATTTGTTATTGCTTGACAATGAATCCCAAAGAAAATGATGACTTTATGTTACTCTGGACACTCTGTATAATAATATAAAACGTTTTTCACCAAAATAATTTAGAAGCAATGCTCAGTATACTGACCACCTTGATAAACTTCCAGTAGTGTTATACAGCTGATATAATAAATTCGGCCATGTTACCACTGTGCTATGGCCTATACAGCAGAGAGGTTCCTTTGAAACTTTGAAACAGCTTAGCTGCAGTACTATCTCCGATACAAAACATTTTCTCTGGAATGATCTGCCAATCCATGTGAGAAATGCAGTCTTGATCTCAACCTTTACATTTTTCCTTGAAGATTTATTTCTTCAGTAGGTCCTTTAATCGAGTGTAGTCTGACCAGGGGTGTGGAAGACAACAGCAAGGACTTGATTATTAATCAGAACGTGGCACATGCTCTCCTTTGCAATATCGGCAGGGTTTCAGAATTGCAAATGAAGTGATACTTTTAGGGAAGCCACTCAATTAGTCATTAGTTATTTGTAAAGAAATAGGGGTTAAGTGTAACAAGTGTACATTGGTTATAATGACTAGTCATTGTTAAGACAAGCTTACTGTAGATGCAGCTTGATTGGAAGAATGCTTATCACCAGCAAACCACAGGGTAACACTGGACAAGAGCTGGGACAAGTCCTGAAACTGAAAGGCCTGCTGCTATTATAAAGCTCAGATGAAAAGGTTTCATCCTTAGATTATTAATTTAAGTGAATAATATCATTTTCCTCTTTATTCCGTCACTAACAACTCTATTTTGAACATGACTTTTACAATGTGTGCTCAGTGCGAAACGTTCACACTTGTTTTAAAGAAGGCAATTCTTTTTGCTTCGTTCTCTAAGCAAATGATGAGTTATCTTTTAATATATTGGATGCAATGTGACAGAGCTCACAACGAAAGTATCAAACTGCAGAAATTCCTTCCAAGTACAGTGCATATATATTTAGTATTCACATTCAAGACCTCACAAGTATTCTTAAAATGATTTGCTGTGGAAAATTTATTTTTCTGATCAACATTTCAGTACTTTGATTAGTTCTTTAGAGTTTCAGTTATTCTGCTTACCTAATGTACTATGAATGACAATAGCTATGTCTTGCTCAATGACATGCTCAATGTCTTTCCATTCACTGTATCTAGGCTCATTGTAATGAATGGAATGTCGGCTAAGAAAAGCTCCAAGTCTCCATTTATGTGTGGAGGACTAGGCCTTGGCTCTAGCAGGAACCACTGCTAAGGATGTCTCACTTTTGGCAGATTGTCTTCATAGCAGAAGTGGGGTTCTGCTCCTTGTATTGTACAGGTGAACAGGGTCCTATTCTTGGGAGTGCTGAGTTAGCAAAACCACCTATAGGTACCGGGTCCCAGCTGTCGTGTCTGAGATTTCACCAAGTTGTCTGGGCAACCGGCATTGTATGATTTCCTAACTGCTAAATCATTTTTACTTTATAAATTGCAAACTCTTTTACATCTTCTATGTCGCTATAATTTATTTGTATGTGATGTTACTTTCATCAGCACTTGACTTTGACTAGAATAAGTGCAGGAACTGCCAGATCACACATCAAAATGTATGTGTTATTAAGGCTTGTTCCTATCAGACTTGCTCTTCAGCCTAAAAAGAAACTGGATCTCTATTTGCCTAATATTTAAAGTACTGTAACGCTATTCCGGGCCGTACGGGACAAGTCAAACACTGACTTTCAGATAGCACACATAAAAGTCAAAAATGAAACTAATCATCTTTGATTTGTATTCACCACCCTGAATACATCTTGGCAACACCCACAATTAGAGCTGTGAGTCTTATTAAATAATTCTGAGAGCTTTGCATACCTGGATTGTGCAATATATAGCAGTTTCTGTAGTTAGTCAGTTTCTCAGTGTTATGATGAGTTACAAAGGCTTTGGATTTAGGACAGAACCAATATAACTACAGTATGTTTATTTTTTGTGGTATTATGTCAAATCTGTGTTAAAGAAAGGATGCATTTTGCAGTCCTTCCGAAATATATGTATATTTTTATTCTTCTTTGACTGTCATAGCTAGTAAAACTGTATAACTTTTGATGTTCTTATAGTTTCAATGATAAGGGGGTACTTTTAACTTGTATGTTTAACTATGAAAATCCACTTTCACAGTTTTTTTTGTTAGATAATTAGGTATTGAGTTTTGCAAGAACATAATAACAGAATAAATGACATGGCTCTAGATCAAACTTGCATTTTGAGGCATAAAACAGTCTTAATATACTCAACGTTAGTATGTAATCGAACACCATCTGATGAAGCTAATGTCTGTATCATCAAGTAGGATAGACTATTAAATTATGGTGTTTTCTATAAAATGATCAGGACATTTCACTCATTGGAAATACACCATGTAATTTAAAAATGGGATGTTAAATGACACCTAAGGCTATGAGACAAATGTGACAAACCTGTCTTGTTGGTGTTTATTTATTTCAGCACTTAGCAGAACAAACATGTCATGTTCTATTATTGCACAGTAACTGATGTCTTTCAAAATTAACAAGCATTGTTTTCTAATATTTTATGATGCTGCTTATTACATGGAGAATGTGGTTACTATATCAACCATGGAAATGACAATAATTATATTTCCTCGCAATGCAGCGAAGACAAAAAAAGCTTGGAAAGTCATGCCTCCAGGAAAAGATTGGAACCCAGCAACTCGTGCACATATGTACTGTGCAAACACAGACCACACACACACGCACATACACACAACCTGCTCTTGCATGGGTTACGTCACCAGCACATTAACTTGTCAGAAAAACAAATAGCTACAAAAGCATAATCTAACTGTAGATGGTCTCAAATCACGATGCAGTTCTATGCAAAGCAAACAGTACCTACATCATGTCTTCTAAGAGATATAGCCGTTGACTGTTACCACTTAATTGCGTTTGTAAATGGAACCCGCTCTTATTGATTTAGTGAGTGAGTTGTTTTTGCGTGTCAGCTTTAAAAACACATTTTGTCTCAGCCCTTAATTGCACATGATTGCCAACATAGTGCTCATCATTTGACCAGAGCTCTACGTACAATATTATAAAATAAATATCGATTTTGAAGGAGAATTACGGATAAGTCTAAAGATGCTATGTTGGTCTATTGCACTTCGATTAATGTGTAAGCATGTTTCTTAGGATTCAAATTTTCTCAAACAGCTTTCTAATAATAGGAAAGCATGATTTGCTTTTATACTCAGGCGTGATTAAGTGAGCTGTCGCTGGCGGTCCACTGGCCACTGGATTAAAATGTGAGAAGATATGAGAGGAGTATATACTAACAAGCATGTATGTGCACATTGCAATAGACAACCAAGGCGTTTTTATATGTGTGCGTAGTGGGTTCAGCCATTTGTTTTGATATTTTTGTATTGACTGGTCTAATCTTTGGCTAAAGAAAGCTCTTACCATTGCAAGGATATACTATTATTTCAAAAGATTGTTGCATGCATTCTAAGGCAGTAGTGAGACAATGTACCCAAAGTTTGGTGATTTTGGAGTTAGCTGTGTTTTATGGAAAACCTAGTTAGCTAGCTTCCGTGTTGGGGTCAGCTGTTGTTTGGGGATGTCTCTTTGGATTTAACTGGTTGTAAATTGATAGCTAACTTTAGCCAAATAGTCGCTAACATTGACTAGCTTTTAGGTGACTGGTGTTAATATACATTGCAGTGTCTATAAAAACTAGACATTGGACACTGCACTGCAAGTAAAGTTAATGTAAATGTGACATGAATATGTTTTAAATATGTGAGGATAAAAATGTTAAATTTCGTGTTAGTCTTTGTTAAGCATCAAATTTCACCTGGTCTAGAACTCAAAATACTTTGAGATATAAAAGGTAGCATGTTGCTGATTTTCTATACAGACAACATGGCATGTGAAAGCTATAAATTATACCTTCTGTAAAAATGGTTGCACATTCAAATTCACCAGGCAAGTCACAAAAGTGTGGAGTACCATGAATGAAGTGGACATGCACTTTTTATGAATCAAGACTTACCAAACCTACCGTAAACATGACCTTAAACCTACAGTAACCCCTACTCTATCCCTAAACTAAACTGCTTCCCTTCAAACTTGTAACTTTTGAAACTATGGCTATTTCTCACAAAAACAGGTAGCAAATTGTAATAACATTTTTTGCCAGACTGGTAACTATGTTCAGCAGATTCTCAGACTGATTAGGCGGATGAAGAGTTACTTTTAGTAACTGCTCAGAGAACCTCAAATGCACGAAAAGGAGAATTCTTGTACAGTCATTGGGAATGTTAGCATATTGGTTTTAATCAGGCACATTGTCACACGTTTTAGTTTCAGGATTGGTTTTGTTGACATTAAGCTTAGATCTGGACAATAAAATCAAGCTGAATTAACTAATCTTCCAAAAACTGTCCCATCGTGTTCATGATGTCATCTGCATAGTCTTTTAATGGTGGATTAACAAACTTGCAAAGATATTTGGCAATTCTAGTTGGCAAAAGATACGTATCAGGGCGGTTTGAGATACTGTTTAATCTTAGGGGTTAAACCTTTAAAAGTATACTTTAATCACACATTGGTCAATTAAACTAAGGAACATGAAAAACAAGGCATGTATTTGTAAAATAGTTTTAAACATTAGAACTGGTATACATATTTTTTTACAACTGAACTTTATCCATGCATCACAAATATTATTCACATTAATATCTATATATGATTATTAATATCTCAAGTTCTGAATTATTCAATTTGCCTGCAACTAATGCCTAAAGCAAGCATTGCCTGCTACTCTTTGAATATATTTGCTGTGCCTTCACAAACAAATATAAATGCCCCCTAATTTTGTGATTATGGTCCAGCGGCTTGAGACCAACCTCAAATCAAGATTGAGACATCTCCTCCAATGCAAATCTTGCCAAACCATTCCTTTTCTTATGCTTTTCTATCAGGATGTATTTTCCAATACATACGCCTCTGGAGGAGAGTGCATTCTCAAACCCAAAACAATGATTGAGCTAACAGATGCCAAGCCAACCACAAGGAGTTTCTGGAGTGCAACAAAGTAATCATTTTAGAAGTGCTATTCATTCACACTGAATGAGGCAATTTTCACTACTCTTTGCGGTTTGAAATGTTGTGACAGCTATCATCTTCTTATATACTGACCCACAGATTCATGTTACCTACTGCTTAGTCCTGACCTGAATATGGACCTAACCTCAATAACCTAACGTTTATGTCTAAGCTTAACCATGCCCTAACTCCTAACCCTAAATGGTAATGCCTCACGCTCAAATGAACCCCAGTTATAACACTATGCTCTAAAAACATTGTTTCCCCTGAAACTTGTGGGGACCCATTTTCCTGATGATATTTATGGGGGCATCAGGTCTCCACATGTACACTGACATGGATCAGAACCGCACACACACTTCCCAAACACACAAACGCCTCCAACCCTCTACCACACACACATAAACAATACCACCCCCTTTGCACCACACCAACAGAAGCAGAGACCTTTCTAAAGCTACAGCGCATTTCATTTGATCCGTGGTTCAATGTGCCAGCGTGTGAATACTAACCTTTCACAATGGCAGGACCATAGGGGAATCATAACATAGATAGAGGATCGTCTTTCGCCTTGACCTCAGGATAAAGCCAGAGACGATGGCTGCGGACCAAATGGCACCCTATGTAGCATTCCTCTTTTGAGTCTATGACCATGCCCTATGTGCAAAATCTATATACAGTATATATACTGTATATTTATAAAGCTGATGGTGGTGATAACAATGGTTATTCTAAGCTTTCTGCAAGTTTTTAATTGATTTGTGTTAAGCTGCGATTATAATGCGTCAGTTCTGACTCAGATAACAAAACTTAAGACAGACCTGTTGTTGTCAGTATTGTCTTACGATCCTCGTGCCCTTCCACCTCCCTATGACCCCTATCTAGAAATCTAATTACCGTGGATAAGGAAAGCACTGGAACATTTACATTTCTTTTTTCACATTTTTTGGTGATCTTGGCACTATATATTCACAGTACCTGCAATGTGAATTACAATCTGATGTCCAGTGTTTTCAGTGTCCTATTTTCAGCCAATCAATTTAAATAACTTCCAATCAGTGGATTATTCTCGATTCAAGAAATGATTAGTTCTATATCTGGTGCTGTTGCTGTTTACAACACTTTCTGGCCACAGACCAGGATGTTTATGCTGTAGTTACAATGCATCCGTGATAGATCTTCCTCATAAAAGGTCAGCTGGAACAGGAGTTTGGCACAGGGACAGACAACATTTCGACATGTAATTCTGATTAGACAAAAGCACCTGATAACTGAAATGTCAGCTTTAATTTAACTATTTATTATTTCTGAGGGCTAACGGGAGACCTTTCTGGAGACTTTTCAGCAGTTTATCAACCTTGCTTTACAACCGTTCACCCACCTTTTGTAGAAAACACATACAATATATACAGAGATTTAGTTTATCAATTGTTTTACCACTACTGTCACGGTACCGTCGCAGGACGGGACCTCCCCTGTTCGCGTAGCCTTCCGGCGTTCGACGTCGCCGGCCTTTTAGTCGCCATCGTGTGTGTTGTGTCCTGTTTTCCCCATGTCCTGTGAACGCATCCCTCCCTGATTCCTTACAGGTGCTGCTTGTTACCACAGTACTTAAGCCCTTGTGTTTCTCGTCTCCGTG
>JACXGK010008124.1:0-23356 GCA_016801125.1 Novumbra hubbsi
ACCACCAGGGGTCTCCTGTCAATCACAGCCCATGGGGACCGGGACCACCAGGGGTCTCCAGTCAATCACAGCCCATGTGGACCGGGACCACCAGGGGTCTCCAGTCAATCACAGCCCATGGGGGCCGGGAACACCAGGGGTCTCCTGTCAATCACAGCCCATGGGGACCGGGACCACCAGGGGTCTCCTGTCAATCACAGAGAGAGCCCATGGGGACCGGGAACACCAGGGGCCTCCTGTCACTCACAGCCCATGTGGACCGGGACCACCAGGGGTCTCCAGTCAATCACAGCCCATGGGGACCGGGACCACCAGGGGTCTCCTGTCAATCACAGCCCATGGGGACCGGGACCACCAGGGGTCTCCTGTCAATCACAGCCCAGGGGGACCGGGACCACCAGGGGCCTCCTGTCAATCACAGCCCATGGGGACCGAGACCACCAGGGGTCTCCTGTCAATCACAGCCCAGGGGAACCGGGACCACCAGGGGTCTCCTGTCAATCACAGCCCAGGGGACCGGGACCATCAGCTGGCTGAAAATAAGCAGGCCTGTACCCTCCATTCATTACATGATCGGGGTTCTGGGAGGCAGGCTGGCTGGTTTAATGATTAAAAGGGGATAGAGAAAGCGTTTTACCGTTCTTGTCAACGCGAAGTGTCCAGAACTATAGTAAACCACTACCATTTTGCAGGTCACCACAAATACATAGGTCTATTTTTAGTGTAGAGGTTATTGCTAGGATATTGCTAGGTATTTTTCGTGGCAATCAGCCGTTGGTCCTTACAAGTATAGTAAAAGCAGCACGTTTTGGTGTTTGTGTGTGCAAGTATCTATGCAAGTTTACTTTTGTTCTAAGCTGGGGTGCATTGTCCTCTGGCCTGTGCCCTTGTGAAAACAAAAGAACGCAGCAACCACTCTCCTCTCTCTGAGCGGTGTAACGAACCCTGTGGTGGGGGGGGGGGGGGTTACATTTGTCAACGTGTCTCCTTAGCTTATTGATCCACTCTAGCCCAGTGTTCACTGTAAACGCTTTTCGGCGTTCTGGCCTTTAAATCCCATGTTCCCATATGGATCTACTCCTTTTCCCCCAGGGTGTCCTCCTCTGCGGTGGCCAGGGGTCGCTGCCTCGATCACGCAGAGAGCTGTTTCTCACATCCTTCACTGTGAACTGCTCGTCTCCCAGTCACTCAGTAGGTTTGTGTTCTACAGTCATCTGATCAGTCCCGTTAGCGACAGCTACTTGTCCTTTTTCATTCCAGTGCAAATACTCTTTTTTCCCGACCTCAGTCGGCCTGTCAAACCCCCTATCTATTTCTCTTATTGGCTGTCGGTCGTCCCTGGATAGCAGCTGTGTTTCTGATCTATTATGGATGAATGTGTGGGTGTTGAGCAGGAGTTTCCCCCTCTGTGATCTGTGGAGAGGACTGTGGATTATCGAGTGGCGTGTAGAGAGTCTCCTCCACCCCTCCACCCCCGCTATACTTCTGCTGGGATTCTCCTCCACGTGCCATCTGTGGGTGTGTGTGAGTGTGTGTGAATTCACCAAGCCCGTTGCCTCCGACGTGTCACATTATTCATTATTTGATCACATTATTCATTCTTTAGAAGACATCCGGCAGGAGAGAGAATGTGTGAGTTTGTTTGTTTGAGCATGTGAGGCCAGATGCTAATGGTCTTCCATGCCCCAAAGGAAGAAACGTTGAGGCGGAGGGAACCATTTTTTTCATGGAGCAAGAGGTAGTGGCAGATATGTCCAGAGCCCACTGCTGCAAGAGTGTTGATATACTGGCACACCCAAAGGCAGGCCTGGACAGCATAACTCAGCATTGCTGCTATTTCAAAGGGTCTATCTCTCTCTGTGCCTCTTTATCTGCCTGTTTCTTCTGTCCACTAGTTCACTTTATTCTTCACCCAACACTTTCTCTATAACAAAGGCAATGGAGAAGGAGACAGACGTAACAGAAGAGAAAAGATGTTGATGCAGATATCAATAAAGTAGAATGTTGATGCATAGAACATTACAGTAGGATGTTGATGCAGTGAACATTACAGTCGGATGTTGATGCAGTGAACATTACAGTAGGATGTTGATGCAGTGAACATTACTGTAGGATGTTGATGCAGTGAACATTACAGTAGGATGTTGTTGCAGAGAGCATTACAGTAGGATGTTGATGCAGTGAACATTACAGTAGGATGTTGATGCAGAGAGCATTACAGTAGGAGGTTGATGCAGAGAACATTACAGTAGGATGTTGATGCAGTGAACATAACAGTAGGATGTTGATGCAGAGAACATTACAGTAGGATGTTTATGCAGAGAACATTACAGTAGGATGTTGATGCAGTGAACATAACAGTAGGATGTTGATGCAGAGAACATTACAGAAGGATGTTGATGTAGTGAACATTACAGTAGGATGTTGATGCAGTGAACATTACAGTAAGACGTTAATGCAAAGAACATTATAGAAGAATGTTGATACAGATGACATTACAGTAAGATGTTGATTCATAGAACATTACAGTAAGATGTTGATGCATAGAACATTACAGTAGGATGTTGATGCAGAGAGCACTACAGTAGGACGTTGATGCATAGAACATTACAGTAGGATGTTGATGCAGAGAGCACTACAGTAGGACGTTGATGCATAGAACATTACAGTAAGATGTTGATGCATAGAACATAACAGTAGGATGTTGATGCATAGAACATTACAGTAGGATGTTGATGCAGAGAGCACTACAGTAGGACGTTGATGCATAGAACATTACAGTAGGATGTTGATGCAGAGAGCACTACAGTAGGACGTTGATGCATAGAACATTACAGTAGGATGTTGATGCAGAGAGCACTACAGTAGGACGTTGATGCATAGAACATTACAGTAGGATGTTGATGCAGAGAGCACTACAGTAGGACGTTGATGCATAGAACATTACAGTAAGATGTTGATGCATAGAACATTACAGTAGGATGTTGATGCATAGAACATTACAGTAGAATGTTGATGCAGAGAGCACTACAGTAGGATGTTAATGCAGAGAAAGCCTCAATAGGATGTTGATGCAGAAAGCATTACAGTAGGATGTTGATACTGACAACATTATAGTTGGATGTTGTCATCAAATCACCCTCTGTGCCTTAACACTTCTACATGGTGCTCTTCACAAGCCACTTTTTTTACTTTGTCTTTTATTTCACTCTCTTTGTTTCACCACTCCTTTGATGTTAAGACGCAGACAAGCTTTCATCCATAACTGTTGGTTCCGGAGATCAAATACCAAAAATTACTTTGAATTGTTTTGTATTTAAAACTGTCATTGTCACTCCAACAGGCACAAAAATACTTGGCAATGTTTCCTTTGTAGTAGGGAGGGTCCCAAATGGTGACAGATTGTTTTGTATCGAAGTCTTATCAAGCCATCAAAATCATTTTTGATTTTTTTAACAATAATTCTCTAATAATGAACCTTTAAGGAAATAATAAATTATACCCGAAATGGCAAACATCCCTCAAGCAACCCGTACATTTCTCAAAAATAATTGTAGTAGCAATTATGTTGAATTATAATGACTTCAAGTGGAATTTCTAGATTTTTTCCTGGGTTGCTCGTGCCTTAACTGCCAGCTAATACATTTTAATAGACAATTTGTTTAAACAGTTTTCCAGCCCAGCCCAGCTATACATCCTGTGTTAGCTGTGGCTAATAGCTTGGACCTCTGGGCACTGTCTGTGTGCCTTGACCAAGATGAAATGTCCTGGCCGTAAAGATGCAGCTGTACCACAAGGCCGAACGTTACAACTCTGCTCCACATGAACTGCTTCTTTCTATAAATAAAGTGACTAATGTGTGACATCAGACTAAACATCCCTAATGTCATTGGAATATTATCTTCTAGTAGTTTAACATGCCTACAGAAAATAACATCTAGACGGACGCTGATTCCCCACATCTATTTACAGATTCAGGTTTCAAACCCTCAGTGCTGTTTGGCAAGTAATATATGACGCCATGTACGGCAGTTAATTGTGAGGGCAATTATCCCTGTGTCAGGATTACAGGTCACATTCGCGCTGACTACTTCGCTGCGAGGCTGTTTAGACAAACGCAGAAGAAATACCCTCGCCTCACTCTTGTTGCTGTTACTAACGATCTCTGATTGGCTCAGAGCTGGCCACTAGCGACAAAGTGCGAGACCAGCTGCGGGTGGTGAATTAAGCACAGCAAGAGGTTTGTTAGCGATCAGAGGTAAGAGGAACGTCAAGTGGTCACAAGGTGAATAATCCCCACCTCCGAGCCAATCAAAAGGTCTGAACGGCAACGGGAGCAGGCAGACATTTGTATAGCTCCCGCGGGAGCTGAGAAGGGGTCAGTGTGACCTTGACAAACGCTTAGACGGACAAGGTGCTAATTGTTTTTGCGTCAGAGTGCAAGCCGACCAGCCCATGGGCCCGACCCTTTAGCTACGACATATTGGCCATAAGTGGACTTTACCCCACTCGTACTTGATTTGTTCGATTCTGCAAGGAAAATCACTGACCGCCATAATGAGTCATGAATGTAGTGTAATCAGTAAACGGCTCTAGTTGTCAAATGCTGCGTCCTCTGTTTCCTCATCAGCTGGTCTCTCTTGAACGTGTGCTGGTGCCTGAGGGGAGAAACCTCTAGTCCTCTAGTCCTCTGGGCTTTGAGGGGCTGTTGAGAACAATAGGAAACCTTGGTGGAAACCTTGATGGAAACCTTGGTGGAAACCTTTTGCACCATGCTGTTAAACATTGGTTGGATGTTATATTCCATTACTGGAAACAGATTTATACAGGTGGATAGCTGGAGACTTGCGCTGCAAGTTAGTTTTTCTGTGAAAATGTTAACCTTTCAACTGCGTACACTTACTGTAAACACTGTATACAAATACAGGAGTGACCAATGTATTTTGATTATGGCTGGTTTTAAACAATGTCATATATTTGGTGATGAGAAAATGATTTACAACTGAAAAACAGTGATGGGATACAGATTGAATCTACATTGTTTATTGTTCACAGCCAAAGTCCAGCTATTTAAGATGTAGAAACACTGATCAACGTTTGTTTGGGGCATCACCATTTTACCAGTCAATTAAAACTAAGGGTTTTGGCAAAGGTTAGCTACAACTGTGCCCTGTTCTAATTTTAAATATATGTTGAGTAATGTATTTCATGAATTTCTAAAAAGTACTTTGTGTCTGTTTTTTGAAAACTTCATGAACATGTGATACTGAGCTGGTCCCAAGTAATTTACTTGTTAGCGTATTGACTGAGTCTGTGTGATTCATTATCCCCAGAAATCCTTAGGGCACAACTGGAAAAGCGTCTCTTTCCATTCGTACTCCATTCATCTTACCCTAAGGAGATTTTAAGAATCACTTCTAATGAGGTCTGTGTATCATGTAGGCTTGTACCACATAGTCATTTAAAAAAGTTGGAAAAATATGTATAGGAGTTGAGTTTTATCAATATTGGTTAAATATAATAAAAAACATTTTGGCTGACAAACCGACACCTTATCCTGAATATATTTACAAACCTGTCAAACCGTCAAGCCATTATAAGCCATTATAAGCCAAAATGAAACACAGAACTTTTTTGGAGGGATTCTAAAATTCTGTGGGGGGAAAAAGTGAATGATGAAATGCGAAAAGAAACCAGTATCATATTTTGACTGACTCTGTAAAACGACGAGATGTTTTTGGATTTTTTCAGTTAACTCCATATATCAACCCTGTTGTCCCACGTCCAGGACGTGCCGAACTCTAACCCAACAGCGCCCCTGCTGGACTGCTGTTTCTATGCCTTCACTTTTTTGACGGCACCCACGTTGCAGAGTTTATCACCACATCTAAAGCCTCCACCTGCCCACTGGATGCCATGCCTACATCCCTGGTCAAGGCCTGCCTTCCTTCCCTGTGCCCTCTTGAGGTAGAGAAATTGTGATTTGTCTTGGCTGTCTGGCACTGTTCCTCACTCATTCCAAATAGCTACTATAGGAACTGGAAAAGCACTTGACCTTTTAAAGTAGCGTTGTGGGTGGGCATCTGTCTTTATTTACATGTTTTTCTGACACTTTTTTTAGCCAATATTAGTGAGGAAACTGGCCCTAATGAAAACCTCCACAGGAAATGTAGACCCATTACCAACCTCTGTAATCTGCATGGTACTGCCCCTCAGATTGCAGCCCAAATAGATGCTTCACAGAGTTTAAGAAACAGTCACATCCATCTATTGTTTCAAGACTGTGTGAGTCAGGCCTTTATGATGCAAAGAAACAACAACTAAAGGTCACCAGTAACAAGGACAGACATGTTTAAGAGTGGGCCAAACTACCAGTTAATAGGTGCAGAAGTTCTCATTTAGAACTACAGAAAACGTTTGATTGCAGTGATTCCCTCTAATTGTTGTGAAATAAAATATTAGGTTAAGGGTCCCATACTTTTTTTTCATGCCATGTTCATTTATTTTTTTTATTTTCAAAATTATGTTGGATAGAAAATCTAAAGTCTGATTTATTTTGAATATAGAAATAACGGTGGATTATTTTTGTCAGTTTAAAGTTATTTCAGAGAAAATTGTGTATTTTAGTTTTTTGTGGAGGGGTACCAACAAATCTGACCATGCCTGTGTATGTTAACTTGATAGCTGTGTAAAACAGGGGTGGAAGTCAGTTTAAAGTATTTAAGTTAAACAATACATGCATTTTTCACCCAAGGGAATATTGAGTTTTTATTCCTTTGAGGACTACTTTGTGAGGTATTGGTCAATGTTATCCTTTGGTACTTATCGATAGGTAACTCACACAGGAATTTTGCCGTTAAGAATGTAAAGACATGGACAGATCGTTAAGATTGTCACGCATCAGTACTAAGCACCTGGTGTCAGACATAATTTGCGAACCAATTAGAAATGGGCAGGAAATGAGAGTGATCCGTTGTAAACAGGTAACGAGTGAATGGTGAACAAATGGGCCTGGACAATGCAGACCCACAATCAGTTCTGTGAATCTTCTCCTAATATCATGAGTGGGAAAACACAAAACAGAGACCATAGAGTATAAGAGTAACTTTCACACAGTGTTCGAGCTATATGGTAAACGCACTGTTCTAAGCTTAAAGAGGGTAAAGGTCAGGGCCAGAGATGTGGCCCTAATGGAGGTACTAAATAGTTTTGAAACAATTCCTGCACTTCCTGAAATCGTACTTTTACCTGGTGGCTTCTCCTCACCTCCAACGGAATGTGCCTTCTCCTCACCTCCAACGGAATGTGCTTGCCTCTCGTTGGATCTTCCATTTATTTTACTATCGCTTTTACAACAGCAGGGCTTGTACAGATACACAGCCTAGAAATCCCCAAAAGAAAGCAACAACAAGATATGATGCACACATTTCTTGGATTTCCTCCCGTGATTTGTCCAATCCACAATCCTTTTTCGGTACAGCCATGGATACAAAGTAAATTGACACTGTCGTTTGTTGATTTAAATAGTATGAGGCAACATGATTTATTTCTGAATATTGAGTCTTTGGCAGAAATGTTCAGCCTGCTGAATTCTGATTTGCAACCTCCTCAGTCAACAAAGCTCTGATCATACCCACGGCAATGCATCTGGTCCTATCCGAGGGTACATTCTCAGTGAACCAGTGCGCTCCTAAGGTGTATCATTTTCACTCTCTGAACAGAGTGATTGAGAAATGTTTCAGAACATAATTGCCTCACAGTGGAGTCTGGGTGCTTTGCAGATTTCATTGCCATCCACTGTGTATTGGCAATGCTTTTTATGTCTTTGAATTCATAATAAGCATTTTATGTGGGTTCTAAGAGAAATCTGGTGGGTGATTCTCTCTTACGCTCTTTCTATCTATCTGGCTCTACATTTCGATTATACATCATCTTGGGATGTGAAAATGGAATCAGGGCTTTTCTGCTTTACTGCTACTGATCCATTGATTTTGCTGTAATGGAGTAGTACTGGGATTCCTATAGATTGATGGGTGAATGCTGGCAAGAAACGTTTGAATGCATTTCTGAACAATCCCTAACATTAATACATTTTATGGGAAGAACACTACATTGTATGCTCTGAAATGCAATTATTTGCTCTTATGAAATATCAGAATGACATGACATCATACGAAGTGAAAGTTTAGTTACTAATAAGCTTGTTAAAAATAAATAGTTTAATGCTCTTTAAAAAAAAAAGTATTTAAAATGAATTATTTCAGTGGAATGACATTTATCAAATACACAGCCCAAAACTGTTATATTTATTTAATTATTTCAATAGTTATTGTGTTCTCCTGATTAAGTTAAATGCAGCTCTGGCTGACGTTCAGTGTATTTAAGTTCTAGTACTTCTGTTTCTATGTTCATGTCATCTGTGTCTAGTTCAGTGGTTCTCAACCCATTCCTCAGGGAACCCCAGACATTCCACATCTTAGCTGCAGCCCGGAACAAGCACAGCAGATACACTAATCAAGGGCTTGAGGATTTTGTGTGCTAGCTAAAGGGTACTTCAAATACCCAGACTGGCTGGGGTTCCCTGAGGAATAGGTTGAGAACCACTGGCCTAGTTTATTCTTTCCACCTGTGTTTTGTTTTCCCCAGATCCCTGTCTGTTTGTGGGTTCTTGTTGTATGTTGTGTTTAGTGTGCTGTTTAGTGTCGACAAGTTAGTTTGTTTAGTAGTGTTGTAAAAAGAAGTATTTTATTAAATTATATTTTACTTTTGTGTCTCACTTCATTGAGAAATATGACATGTGGACCTATCCTGTTGAGGGTCACCTAAACACTACATACTCTGAACACTAGTGAGAGAAAGATTTTAGAACATCATAGACTCATAGTGGGGTGTGGTGCTTTGCTCAATTCACTGCTATCTTATTTATACTGGTTATTCTTTTATAAATCCTGAAACAAAGCTAATGGGATTGTGATGTTCAATTTTGAGAACATTTGTATTTTTTTATTAATCTTTTGTTTTTCTTTGAACAAACTTTGTATAAAACCACATCCAATTTAGCTAAAAAATGTAATATTGAAAATATAATATGGCCATCTATTTAAATGCCATACAATTCTATATAAAAGAGGCATAATGATTTTAAATAACTGCTTCCAGACTAGCAAATGTCCATTCCCAAATATCTTTCAACACAGGTTATACCAGCGATTTTAGTTTTACATAATTATTTTTTACTAGGCAACCATGCATATTGTTACCAGTTCATTTGATACTGAGGGTAGAATTTGTCAGATGTTTCTCAAAAAACAAGGACATCCGTCACATATCAACTTATCAAAAAAAACATGTGGAGAATCTATATATTGCCTTTGTGCTTAGGGTAAAGGTTCAAAAATCAATGCAAAGCTAGAGGATCGTCATCAAGTGCCATTCCTCACCATTGAACCTAAATACACATACAGAACTTTAACCAAATGGCTCACTTCTTTCCAGGAATACAGATCATTAGAGATTCAATATGGTCTGGGAGATTTATTTACATGTATTTTTTTCTGTGATTTATTTATAGTTATAAGAGATACCAGATCATCAGCCAAAGTCAAATGGTAACTCAGCAAATCCTGACAAATCTCTATATCAAGGTCAAACTCTGATTTAAAACAATACCCATGGTAATCAGATACCATTTAAGTAATAATTATTAAAGCAATGTTTGGGTTGAATCAAGACTCATTGCTCTCAGACTCCACAACATCAGACTCCACAACATCAGTGAAAAGGTGTCAAAAGTATCAAGAGACAAAATGTGCAAGGAAACACAAAAGATTTTGAGTGACCAGACATTTATGAAAACAAAATGAAATAGTTTTCCAAGCAGATACATCTTTTTTGGACATGTGTGTATGCTCCTCCCCCTTCCCCTGCAGCCTATGGAAAGATGTACAGTGTATGTATATCATATATGTAATAGAGAATGTGGGAGTCTTGTAGATATCAAGCTGCAGATTCAACCTCAAGGTGGCTAATTGTCTGTCTCCATGCAGAAGCACAAGAGGTGACCCTCCAACAGCTCGCAACAGGAGACATGGAGTTAGAACCCTTGGAGAGAAAAAGACAGTTCTGACAACCAAGTCACAACAAAAGACAGTGGCGTAGAGAAAAGGTTATTCACAGATGTCTTGACTCCCTTTGGCTAAGCCCCCACAAGCACTTTAATGTTAGGGAGAAAGAAAATGACAGCTGTGATCTTTTCGGCTGCATCAACCTTCTGTTCCCCTCTCATCTAAAATCTGCCACTCATTTACATGCTTGTTTTTGGTGTTCTGTTATCTTTTCCAGTGTTTTAATGATGTATAATTGACCCAGGGAAGGGTGTGTGTGTTCCTGTGTTTGTGATAGTGTCTTAGAATGAGAATAACAGAATTTGTTTGATCTTTTTTTTTATAATCCCACGCAGTGCTTACTCTTAGCTTTTGGGGGCCCCAAGCAAAATGTAATTTGGTGTTCCCTCTTCCCCATTGGTGGGAGGCTCCCTAGCAGCGGTTGGAGCCCTAAGCAACCACTTATGTTGCTTATGCCTAAAGCCAGCACTGATCCCATGGTACTTTATTACAACAGGATAGATTTCCAAAGGTGCTATTGACATGAAGTTTTCACCAGATGTGTCATTTCACATTATTACAGATAACTTAATTTCTGAACGTATTTGCTTTGGTTTCCTTGTATGTATGGATTACTTGGGTTGTTACCAACATCTGGTGAGAATTTCATGTCAATAGCACCTTCGGAAATATATTTAGTGAGAGAAATGGTGACGTGTTCAATACTTATTTTACCCGCTGTATGTATTCATTACTGTGTTGTCTCTACCCTAGTTAAGCAACCTCAGGTTGGGGACTCATTCTTTTTTAAGCAAATACAGTGAAAAGAGGAAGCAAAACCCACCATGCAACGAAACCAACAACAGTGTATTGGTTTAGTGCAAAAACCTGCAGTATGGTAGACTAGAAATAGTCACTTGTTACTTGACCATATTTGTGTTTAACATGGTCAAGAACTGTGTCCAACTAATCTTACAAAGGGCCAGGGGAATTGAAAGTTTGGGTTTTGCCTTTCTATTTCTGCCCCATTGAGACCTGCACAATCAGGTAAGGGAACTAATTAGCGACCTCTTAATGAATCAAACACAACCAAATATCTGCAGAACTGCGAGCTGTGTTTTTAGTGTTGGGCATTAACAAACCTGTCACTGGGCTTCAGACTGCCTCTAATAAGTTTAATTTTAACTGCAGCAGAGTACGTTACTCATTCCACAGCTGTTGATAATCCCTATCACCTTTTCTTTCCGTGTAATTACAAAACCCACTCCGTGACTAGTCAGTTTCCTGACACCATGTGGGTTAGCATTTCCCCTGTCTGTCTTGTTAATCTTCTAGCACCGCTCCTCCCCTTGTCATGTTGGGTAAATACACATAACAGTTCTCAGTAGCGCCGTAAAAGGCAAATGCTCCTAAACATTTGAGCGTGGCTAATTGCTGGACCGGAATTGCTGTGATTTGTTTTCTCTCGCAACCTTAGACAAGGGGGAAGCATGTGATGCAACTATGAGGGACTATATACATGTCAAGAGCCTTGCACAATTTGAACCAAACAAACAAAGTAATACTGTGTGTGGGTGAAGTAACTTGGTGTTAGTTAGCCAGTAGTTTGTTTGAGAAAGTATGACTTCTTTCCACATTTTAAACAAATGCGAATGCGTGGTTCGGGACCTAGCCAATGAGACTATTTCATGCATGCATCCGAGACAAACCAGATTCTTTACAACTAAAGCTGGATTGAATGAGAAGTAAACATTTTTACAAAATCATATTTTTTTCTGTAAATTGCATTTTAAGAAACTTACCATAACCTCCTGTTAGGCTTTTTGAAATGGAAGCACTATAAACATATGGATAGCAATATCCTACACTTGAAATTATGGTATTCCATCTACCAACATTCTGTTCCCTTTTTGTGAGTCAAGCCGTTTCCCCAACCAAGTCCATATCTGAAGACTACTTTTAATTTTAATCTAACAGTCAGATTGTCTTTAGTCTTAAAAAATTATATTTCTATTTGTGTTTCTATGCAGGGCTTGATTAGAGAGCATTACAGGGGCTTAGAGAAATATATTTAGAGACTTGCTACTGGAGTGGTACATGCTTGAGAGAGAATGTGGGAGGACTTGTCAGTAAGCCTGTGTGTGTAAAGTTATCTGAACATTTAAGATGATTAGTGTTTTCATGCCATTTTGTTTTTGTGTTGCTTTATTATAATTTACAGAACTACGTGGAAATGTTTCACTCCTCTTGGAACAAAAACACCACAGGTAATCAAAAGGGCACTGAAAACCCATTTGACATCGAATGAGTAAAACAAAAGATCATCAACGTGCCATCTAGAAAGAAATGTTTCACATTGAAATGCACTTTGTTTGTATAATGGGCATACTTAACATTTTATTCTTCTTTGAGGTGGGGTGTGAACGTTGTCTTTCAACATGGAGCAAGATATACAACAAGGTAGAGGAGAAATCAGAGCCCCTGGACAGGTCAGAACTTCAAACTGAATAGTGAACCATCACCAGAAATTCTTTGTTGATAAACCAGGAATATACCTGGAAAAAACACAATTGTGTGGGATAATGTTTGATTCCACCATTCAGAGGTGGGTCCGGACGGATTTTGGGCCCCATCACCAATGTTTGACCCCTCAGTTTCATAATGGAGGTGGAAGGAATATGACCGCAATTCCAATGAGCCGGTCACCCTCCTTCTGCCCACGGATAATCACTGACCAATGAAAAGATTCACCATGCCTAAAGATATTTCTCACAGTGCATAAAAATTAAGATATTCATCGGGACTCGGATAAGATCTCATGGCTTTCTGCCAAAGACAGAATTTATGCAAATTAGTGCAGTGTGTGATAAACATTAAAATCATTCATTTAGCGTTTTTTTTCTTTCTCTGGTCACCCTTACAGTATTTGTTACATTTGACTAGACATTTAGTTCAACATAGTTATGTTCCCAAAATGATTTTGGAAGATCTCTTAATTGATCACCATTTTGATTTTGGGACAGAAAATATTTTCAGTCAATGGGGAGTATACACAAAGGGTTTTGCCTAAGGTAAAAACATGTCTTACATCGTTTGCTGTTGGACTAACTGACATTTCTAGTTTAGTCATTGTAACAATGTTCTGATGACTTAATGTACCTATTAGGCCGGTTTCACAAACAAAGATTAAGCCTAGTCTAGGACAAACAAAGTTTAATTGTGATCAGAATGGAATTATGAAAAATCATCCAATACTATTGATAATACCAAAGTTCTGTATAGCCAGAAATGTTTATAGAAGTATAGAATAGTTGAATGGTACAGTAAACATTGCTATGAACATTATTAACCACATATGAAGGTATTTATGTGCTTCCAGACTCGAAGATAAAATCAAATTTTTCTCTGGCTGACTATGAACATGGAGCATCACTATCCATATCCAGTTTCTGTTTCTGTCCCTCAATGTGTGCTGTAGTATGCCTGTAAATGAAAAAGAATGTGCCTTTAAATCCACATTTACACAAATAAAAATTGTTTGAGGATAGTGATGCAATGTTTGATTATTTATTTTAACAGACATGTCAAAGAAAAAAGTTTCTGATTGACGTGATGTGTTAGCCTCGTAGTTTACTGGTTTACTAGAAAACTATGCAATGAATCAAACATTTTGCATCAAAGGACAGCACTTATAGCTGCTCAGGGACTGTCAAATTGCCAAATGGTAATGCACCTGCCTATTGTGACTGTGTTACAACAACCTCAACACCCTTGTTTGCATACAGCCGGATCGGGTACTGGACAGAAGCCCAGGAGATGACATTTAATGGAACAAAGGAAAGATGGTCCCTCTGCTCTGATTGGTGCTCTAGGCTTTGGCCTCAGCTGCTTTGGGCAGGCTGCTGTTCACCCTGGGTTCATGTTTATGAAGACTCCATTGTGTGGTTAAATGTCAGGCAGACAAACTGTTCTTAATGACTGGCATTCACTGGTAGGTTCAGTTAGAGATGACAACCATCACTGTCTTGGTCTCATACTCTAAAGCAGGGGAGGCCAACCAGTCAGAGACCAAGAGCCACATGTTTTACTGTGTTGCCGCAAAGAGCCACATCACACACATGAGCACACATGGGCACACATGGGCATCACCCCATCCCTTCCTCACACACACACATACCTTTGCTCAGCCAGATTTATTGTAAAAGTCACACACCAACATGATAATGACATAAATTGACTCCTAAAGTACTAAGACCACATTTTCAACAATGAACATTGTGTGCACTGTCTCACACAGACAAACTCTCAGTTCAACCAAGTCCACAAACAAAAATATAATAATTTACAATAGAGTTTTTTTTTTACTATGCATGTTACTTAGTGGGACTTCTGGCAGGTCAGGCAGCATTTTTAACTTACCCTGTCAGGTCAGGTTCAGTCTGTTCAAGTGACACAGCATGTCGACCAAAAAGGCCAAATCCATAATCTCTCTTTTTCACGGCATCCAATAGCTGAAAGAAGTGAGAGAGTACCTGGCCTTTTGACAGCCACCTCACAGTGCAGTGGCAGGTCACCTGGAAGCCCTTGGTCTAGCTCAGCCATGAGATTCTTGAATTGCCGGTGTTTAAGCGTAGGATGTAGTTGACGATTTCCATCACAGGCTTCATGAAGTGGTCTAAATTCAATGATTTAGACACGAGTTGCTCCCTGTGGATGATGCAGTGGAAATTCCAAAACTCGGGAAATGTTTGGTCAGCTTTGCACAGCCCCGCAAGCCCGTTCACAGATCCGATCATGGCTGGCGCTCCATCCGTGGCCATTGCAGATTGTTTAGGTGTGGGCAAATTTGCTTTCGCAAATGCACCCATCATTGTAAATCTATGCCACGGGTTCTGTCATTTAATGGCACAATTTCAACGAGTTCTTCTTTGATCAAACAATCGTTTGACACAGACCGTGCAAATATTGCCAACTGAGGCTTGTCTTGTATGTCACAACTCTCATCCAATGCAACACTAAAATAGTCACATGCTCGAAAGTCAGAGTGCAATTGATTCAGTAGTCGTGTTAATGTCCGATATTCTGTGTTCAACAGTGTGGCGGGACAGTTAGACGTCTGATACTATTCGTTTTAATTTGTCGTTTTCAGGAGACAAGATTTCAACAACGTCACCGAGGCATTTTTTTTATGAACTCCCCTTCATTGTATGGCTTTTTGACCCGTGCAATGTTCCAACCCAGTTGATACGATGCACGCGTTATAGTCTCTGAGTGCTTCGTACATTTTTGGAAAAACTGTATCTGCTTTTCTGCCTGACTTTTCAAACTGACCAACTTGTGCTTGCGAAGTTCAGTCCCTTTTGGAAATTCCTGGTCAATGTTAGCATGGAGTGAGCTGAAGTGGCTCTAAAGATTTGAAGCTTTGAAATGCACTATTGATGCCTGACATATAAGGCAGAACGGCTTGCCATTACGTTCAACAAAAAAGATATAAACTCTCACATTCTGTTAAAAACGTCTTGTGTTCATCTTCATATTTTTGTTTTGCTGTGCATTTATTTCCTACCATTTTGAGACAAATTGTTTTCTCAAAAGATCTTGCTCCTACTGGGAAACTTTGAGGTATATTCATGCCACACACATGCGCGTTTGACGGAAATACCGTATTGCACTCAAGCGAAGCGAACACGCACATTAATAAAAAAACACAAATACAAACTTCGATATGAACATAAGAGCAGCATGAAACCGGGCAAAGAGCCGCATGCGGCTCGGGAGCCGCGGGTTGGCCAGGCCTGCACTAAAGGATATCTATCTGTTCAATATCCTATAACCTATATTTATGTCTGTCTAAAAAACATAGAAAGATATGTCTATCTGTCTAAAACATACACACGCACCCACCAAAATAATGTAATGCAATAATGTTTGGATAAGGTACATTTTAGTTAACGAAGTAAGCAATCATTTGCACATGTCCTAAAGTGCATCTTGTCATCTGAAATACCTCGGTCTACATAAATAATTGAAAGTGGTTGACCCCATTATTAGGGTACAACCTTACCTCACACAGGAAGCAGCACGTATTTATCCAGCACTTGTCATCTCACGTCTTCATTGCCAAAACACAAACCCTGCGTCCCTTTACCTTCATGCAACGCCCAAACCATACATCCCTTCCTGGACTTTTTCTGCTCTTTACCTGCCCTTGAACATCTTGTGTCCTCACTCCCCAGAGTTGGAGCCAGTCATCTCTCTTGCATACCTTTCCAAAGAAGACCTCTACTCCATTGTTTGCCTTATTTGTATTAACTGTGTTTACAATTAGTATCATCTTCTTCTCTGCACTTTTTCATTCCACTTTTGCAGTACAACAATTAACTGAGTGAAATGTGAGTGAGTGTGTAGTTGGTCCATTCAGCTTCCTAAATGTAGACACGCACTGACTTAAGTCTCTTTGGATAGGAGCATCTGTTGAATGACTAAAATGTAAACGTAGTGATTGTTAGTATATGTATGGCATTGTCTGAATGCCATACATATACTGTCAGCCTGTGTCTATTTCCCAGGCACCAGAATGTCAGTACCTCAAGTTTGCACTGATAACCGAGGCTGTTCATGCGTAATATGAGGCGATGATACTAGCAGCTAGTCAGCAAAAGCCTGTTCCATGTAACAGTGCAGTGAACAGACCCCTTACTGGCTGACAAGGCAGTCAAGCCACACCGATATGCTCTACATGCATGTACTATCTACCAAAACATTAGTCTCTGTAACACTGACCTTAAACCCAAAACCTCTAATCCTAAACCCCCCCAACACAAACACATACACACACATTAGAGGTACATTTTTCTGTTCCTTCAGTCCTTTGGGGATTTCCCCCCCCCCCACCATGTTGGCAAAACATGCCATCAAACAATAAAGATACGTATCCATTCCTTTCTGAACCTAGAACACAACGTCTCCGTCTCTCACTGTCTAGCAAACAGCTTCCACTGTACTTTAAATGCGGTGACATATGCTGTTCAGTTTATATTTTACACAAGTGTGTGCCTTCCCTTACTGTCTCTTAAACTCTAATTACCATGGCCTTGATTATTATAACATAACAGGATCTAAGATGCAGGCAGTATACTGTTTAGTTGCTTATTATAAATGCAGCTCGGAAGTTTCAATCAAACATCAGATGATCCGAGCATGACTCAGGCAATAGAGGTATGGGCTACTAGAATAAAACATCAAATTAGATGAATTGACTAATTATAGACTGTGCTTCAGAAGCCAATTAAAATGTGGAATTGTTATCTTTGAGTACTAAATCAATGAATACTCTTTTCGGTATTTCTAGGGTCTTTGCTCACTTGAAGAAGCTAAATGCAGAATTGCTATTTCTGCAAAAGACTAATTTGCATACAGTTGATTACTCAGAGCTGCAAAACTCCAGGTTTAGTCGGGTCTTCCAATTACATTTTACCTCTAAGGCCAGAGGAGTCACAATTTTGATTGGCCATTGAATTCCTTTGTCAGCTACTAATTACAGTAATAGGCGGTATTTAATCGTAACAGGCACAATCTTGCTTGGTTGGGATCGGAATTTTGTTGTTGAACCTTTCTCTGGACCGTTCCAACCTTCTCTTGGAGAGATTGGAAACCGATATTGGGCTAGGCGGACACGTTCTAGCCTGAGTGATGTCATCAGGAACCACAATGTAAATTATCACTGTTACGCTGATGACACACGGTTGTATATCTCAATAAAAAGTGATGGAGAAGCCCCAGAATTAGCTACTTTGGAAGCATGCGTCTCAAATATTAGGAAATGGATGACAGAACTTTTTGCTTTTAAACTCAGAAACACATGCCAATTTTAGGACCCAAGAAAAAAAGAGCTCTTGGTTGTATGGTTATATCCCGAATAACTGTTATAAACCTCTGCTTTACCCACAACCGCTTTTTTTCTTCTTTGAATCATCGAAGAGCTAAAATCTAAAACTTTTTACCAAAAATGTTGGCAGAAATGTTGCCTTCATCCAGGGTGGTTGCAGCTGGTCAATGTTTCTTGTGGGTGGACTGTGGGTGTGCCTGTGGGTGGACTGATTTCTTGCCAGTGGGGCCCTGTCCGGTGCTTCCCCCGTAGAGAGCCACTGGACATCCCTATCTCAGACACGCTTCTATGCTGCTATATTATTGTGCCGGGGGGGGTAGGGTTGCTCGGTAATGTCTCCTATTCAATTTCAACATGAGGTCTTGGCACACACCTCTGGAGTAACAGGCTCAAAAGACTGTCCGGAGCCAGGTTGTGTTGCAAATCAAGACGATACCTGACGATTCCAGCTGCCACCCTGCTGACCCCCTTATCATCCCACTCTGGACGGTCGTGCTTCTGACCTATATATTTATTTATTCATTATTACTTGCACTCTTCGTCATCACCCAGGACAACCATACAAGGTCCCCTCTAAGCCGTGTTTCTCTCTAAGATTCTTCTTTAAATCCGGCACCCATATGGAGATTTCCTAGCCACTAACAAAGCTACATCTTCCTGGGGGCGGGAGATGAGCCTGGTATTTTCACAGGAGTGGTGGGATGAGGTGATTGACAAGGTACGCTCCACTGTATCTGGTGCTCGTCATGGCCTTATGGTTGGGCATAGGGTTAATATTTCCAATTGGTCCCAAATGTGAACGATGAATGTGATAGGCGTCATGTCTCGCCTTGTAACCTCGGTAATATGGTTGGTCTGGGCCCTGCCCTTAGGAGCTGATGTGCTGAATGATAACCTGCAACCATACCCCTGTATAGCTGTTTTAGGGGTTCCTGAAGACCTGTCCTCATTGCCCAATCCAATTTGTCTTTATCTTGAAAGAATTACGTTTTCCCTTTGTGTGTCAATGGCTTTCTTTTATTAAATATTTGTATTCATTCATTACAGTCTTTCTTGTTGATGGTGCAATTTTTTTAATTATTATTACTATTTTCTATTATTATTGTATTCTTTGTGGCTTTAGTGTCTTGTGGCGTCTTATACATTATTATTTTTTTGACTGCTGCTTTTCCCCTCCTCTTCCTTCTCCTGTTCTCCTCCTCTTCCTTCTCCATCTCCCCTCCTCCTTCTCCATTTCCCCTCCTCCTCTTCCTTCTCCTGTTCCCCGCCTCCTCTTCCTTCTCCTGTTCCCCTCCTCCTCTTCCTTCTCCTGTTCCCCTCCTCCTCTTCCTTCTCCTGTTCTCCTCCTCTTCCTTCTCCTGTTCCCCTCCATATTCGCTCTGTGCCTTGCCAATAAGAGCTATTGGGAATCCATTTTCCCAATTTTGTCTGAAGTGCTGGACTTTAAACTGCATCCATGCCTCCTGATAGCTGTTTTGGGGCGTTTTGGCAGACCTGTCTTTGTTGCCCCCCATGCAAGCGGACATTTTTGCATTTGCTTTCCTGCTAGCTCAATCCTTCATCGGTTCCCACCCTTTGGCTTTTTTGTGTATTTTTTTTTTTCAAACTTCATTCATTTTGTTTCATTCATTGCAGAGGCTCCCTTTTTGATGATGTGGGTATTATAATATTATATTTTTATTATTTCTGTTATTATTTTAGTTATTTTTTTTTTATTTGTTTGGCTTTAGTGTCTTATAAAAATGGAGAATTGAACAATCTCTCTGAGACTGACTCAATTATATTCTGAGGTCAAAAAGAGCATAGAGGCTGAAACGGATACGTCTGGAGCGATGGGCCACCAGAGCATAACACTCATCAAAAAATAAACTATAGGCCCCCACAGTTTAGATCCGTCTGCTCATTTGGTATTTAAGTGTTTCAGACTAGGTTGACCACAAGATGAGAATTGTAGTAAGACATCTGCTATGTTCAATAATTGTATTGAGCCGACCAGAACTTGCAAGTTTAATTCTCGACGAACCCGCTGTTGTTGTCCTGTTGAAAGATGAACCTTCCAAGCTCCATAGCGCTCTAAAGTAGGTGCCTTGCTGCATTCATCTTTCCCTCAATCCTGACTAATCTTCCAGTTCTTGCTGCTGAAAAACATCCCCACAGCCTGATGCTGCCACCACCATTCTTCACTGTAGAGATGATATTGGACAGGTGATGAGCGGTGCCTGGTTTCCACCAGACATAACTGAGGAGTTTGGCAGATCCCCCGATCGCCCAGTTTTGCTGGGCGGCCAACTCAAGGAAGGGTCCTGGTGGTTCCAAACTTCTTCCATTAACAGATTATGGCCACTGTGCTAATTGGGACCTTCAATGCTGCAGAATTCGTTCTGTACCATTCCCAAGATCTGTGCCTTGATACAATCTTGTCTCGAAAGTTTTCAGACAATTCCTTGGACTTCATGGGGGGCCAATGGCCAACATGCCAATTGGGTGGATGCCTTTCCAGGAGGTCTCAATGTGTAACGGCTTGTCTACTGATATTTCTTCCATTCTCTTGAGACTGTACTGGGAGACGGTTTAATTTGCACCAAAACAGGTGACATTGATTCACATTTGCTTATGCTTCCTGACTGGAAAGCTGGGACAGTGAAGCTATTCTGACAAATGACTATGAACATGTAATAGAACAAACAGTGGATTGTTTACAGAACTAACAACCAGCTTTAAAATTAAAATGCAAATTGGAATTGAAAAAAAAAAAAGATCAATTAAACCTTGTTGTTTTTGCCAGAATAGTGCATACAGTACACTTGCCTCAATGCAATCTGCTGGGCAAACAATAAAAGAGCCTGAATTTGCTTTATCAAAAGGAAATCATTATCAGAAAATGTATTATGTTCAAAATAAGATTGCCTTCTGTAGGGATAGAATGAGAGATTTGTTCAAAAAAACATGTACATTTGTGATTTATTTTGATCTGGGTTTCAATCTAGCAACCTTTTAATCGGTTTACTGTGTGTGTGTGTGCGACAACAACACAACACAAATGTGTGCGTGCAAAAAGAAATAATGCTTATCGGGATAGATGGAATAAGGGGGCTGTGGACCACAACACAACCTACAACGTGTTGAACTGCTTGTTGGAGCTGTGCCTCCACAGTGTTCATCCCTGGCCTCCGGCACTTATTGGATCAGTGCGCAGATGGCGGCCTGTACCCATCAGACCCTGCTGGAGGATTCATCTCGGAGGGTCCCGTATACAGCCCACATGGCAGGGTGGCTGTTCTCTGGGGAGAACAGAACAGAACACCAATGGTGTGGTTAACACCTTCTATTTCTTGCCCTGTCTCTCAAACAGGCTCACACTGACATAATCTCTACAACACCCAATGGAACACATCAAAATCCACTTTCTTAGGATTGTCTCAAACGAACAGGAAATCACCTTAAAATGACAGGCATGGTTTAGGACAGGTTTAAATCATGCAGATTGTTAGTTCATGTTTATTATACAGGGGGATGTGTTAGTGTACTCTTTAGGCTCCTGTTTCCTCGCAGATGGAATTAGATTGGAAATCCTTATTAATGTCTTGATTTGAGCTAATTATGGCAGATTCTCTCTGTAATCCTATCATTATCTAGCAAGGATGGAGAGATAGCAGCGGTGTACCGTCGACGGATTCATAAATCATAAGCTAAATGAATTACGAGAGTTGTGGGAAAGAGGGAAAAGAGAGGACAGGAGGCATGAGCCATAATCAATCCTACATAAGTGGGAAGGTTAGAGATTATGCAGAAAAACACAGAGATTTCAGGGTAAACTGGTTTGATAAAGTTGGATTTTAAAGAAGATTAAGATCATAGAGGGTTGCGCTATTTGTGTATCCACGAGCAGCAGGGTGTTGTCTAATCTAAGATGGTTTTGTTTAATTCACTTGGCCTTTTCTTGTCTTTGCCTGGAAATCCTAAACTTGAATGCCTGATTATCTCAGCACTGGGGACAAATGGTGCCAAGTTGCACACCCACACTCCAACCACCTCTCAGAAGGGATTTGATTTTGACAGCCTCGCTCTGGGCGATGCGTGAGCTTGATCACAGCGTTGCCTTTGCGTTTAGCTAAAAAAACAGCATCGCAGCCAATCAGTACGGAACCACTGACTTGTCTCAGAACGTCTGTGAACTTTAAAGTCCTGACTGACAGCATTTTGGAAAACTGTATAGCTCTGATCTGACCATGATACAAAGAGCTGATATGAAGATATGAAGTTGAGAAAAGTATAAAAGTTGCTCCGGATAGTATTGTCTGCTTACAGAATAAAATGTGGACCGATAAGTAATGTGCCATCCACGGGATGGAGGGCACAGCTACATCAATAGGAGTGAATGCTTCACTACCAAAAGCGAGTTATTGATGCTGGGAACTGTGGGAGGACACTTGTTAGGGCTCTACTCTATCGAATGCTTTTCTACATCAACAGCACACGCTGAATGTGTCGGGACTCTACATGGTTCAAACAGCTGGCGGGCACAGCTGGCATCTGCCTCCGACGTGGAGGATTACAGCGAGCAGAACCAGGAGCTTCCTTTCCTCACGTACCATCCACAACGCCACCCCTCATACTGCTGGGAAGTGGATGAAGATCGGGGGGGGGGTGCAGGGGGAGCAATCACTAAGATGAGGTCCACAGCTTTAAGAGGGATTGGAGACACACAGTGCTGAAAAGAGCAATCTCTGTGTTGTTAATTAAGTTGAGAAAACAGCAAGCCTATAGGGGATGAGAAGGCTTATTGATTTGCATGCAATTATAACAGATTCATTAATTGGGTTTAAGGGCAGGAAGTGAAACAGCTTCACACGAGAGCGGGGCACCGATGCACACCCACTCACGTACAGGCGTGCACGCGCGCACTTACATCCACTTTAAAGAATGCACCTCGTTAAAATCCCTGTCATACGCCAATCGTCCGGGCAGTGAATGTTAATCTCGTGCGGTTGTGCCAGCCTCGGGCTGAATTTGGGTACATCCATTAGCGCTAAAAGCTCCAAGACAATGATGGCTACATGAGCAGCGCTGACAGGGGACATTGCTTCAGGTGCAAGCTGAGCGCACTAGCGTAGCATCTCATCAGGGAGCAGAGGGACTCCAATCATGGTGTATAATCAGACAGTGGATTTTTAAGCAAGAAGTGCTCCAATGTATTCTAATGTATTCTATTGGTCTGAAGTAGAGTGTGGAATGTGATGGGGTATTAAAGGCATGAACGTGGATGGTAAGACCTGGTATGTGGTGGGGTTATAAGGCAGGAGAGTAAATGGTAAGACCTGGTATGTGGTGGGGTTATAAGGCAGGAGAGTGGATGGTAAGACCT